>APFE031737385.1:225226-287137 GCA_000404065.3 Pinus taeda
CCCCGGACCCCATAAAGTGGGGTTACGGGTACCCCTCAAACCCCCTGTTAACTATGTGGAAAGAATATAACACAACCCAACACTGCCACGGACTCATCATCCAAGTCGAGGCTGTCAAAAATCTGCCTTATGACATCTTTGAGGGTTTCTATGCTCGGGATTTTGCTGTCACTGAGGGTTTGGATGTCCTCACCAATCTCTATGTTAGGGGTTTCAGTACCCTGTGCGCCTAATTCCTCCGGGATCTTAACACATTTTTCTCCCAGTTTCTTAGGGGACTCAACACCATGTCCTTCCAAATAAATAGGGGTTTTGATTCCCCGTTCTTCTACCACTGTCGGGACTTCAGTACCCTATCCTTCGAACACCACAGGGTCTTCAATACCTTTCCCTTTTAAAACCGTGGGGTATTCAATGCCCTGATCTACAGAAACCACAGGGTTTTCAATGCTCTGACCTTCAAAAACCGCAAGGTCTTGAGTGCCCTGACCTTCAAAAACTGCAGGGTCTTTAGTGCCCTGCTCCTCGAAATCATTGAGGGTCTCCACATTTGGTTCGCTGAAATTGTCAAGAGGCTCTTCATGTTTTTCCTCTTCATCCTCCTCTGCTTGGACTTCGACGGTGTTCAGTATCGACGTTGTTTTTATGCTCCTTAACCTACTGACAAACTTTGACAACAGAATGTTGTCTTCTACATTCTCTTCATCCTCCACAGTGTGTGCCATTGTGTCTGCGAGCACCAAGAGATTATGAACTATGGGGGATACTTGGGGCGACTCCTCGATTACAATTGCAGAATCTGACTAGTTCGTTCCTTGGCCGACAACTTTCCACCTCGCCGAGGTCCTAATTTTCCTTTTCTTTGCTGCAGGTGGAGTGTTTTCAATAGCCCTCTTCTCTGCTTGCACTGGTGAGCCTTTACTTCGCTGGTTGGCAGGAGACAATGTCTTTGTCTTTCTCTTCTTACTTGCCCTTGTGCTTGCAAGCTCTTCTGCACCCCTCGCTCGGAATTCTTTCAAAAATGCCTCCCACCGTATTTCCTTTTTTTCTAACTTCTTCTTGACTAGCATCGTAATGAGTCCATGATGGAAAAGTTTGTTTGCAACCTGGCTTGCACTTCCACTCTGCTCATTTTTCGCCATCTTTTCAAGGCTCCTGAGCAAGAAGTGAGGGAAATTAATCATTTTCCTTGCCTCAAAATGTGAGAGTAATCGAAGGTGGTATACAAATGCCATGGTATACCCTCCTTCACCTATGACAAACTTCTGTAATATAAACAGTAAATCTTGCCATTTCCCGACCATGGAGATCTGTGGAAGTCCTTTTTTCCAATCGACCTTAATCTTCTTATCGACCACAAACTGGTGCCAACACTTCTTCACCAACCGCTCCTTTTTAAACCAATGCTCCCCTGTAAGTGGCAGACCTGTGGCTTTTGAAATGAACTCTTCAGTAATTTTAAACTTTAAGGACTCGACCCTGACTTGGCCTTCTTTGAACTTCCTTGCAAAGTCTAGCACTATGGCCATTTCGAACCCATTAAATTTTTGGAGGAATGGCAAGAAACCTGATTCTTGCAATAGTGCAAGATTGTTCCTCTACTCAATGATTTGTTCAATATCCTGTAGTGACAGTGGTTCACTCCTCACAGGTGCCATTTCAAACCTCCTCCACTTCACTGATCACACCCTTGAAAGAATTCCAAGGTAACTCCAACGTTCACCGAGAATTTTATGTCAGAGGTTCCTCACCCTTAGTCTTTTTAGACCCACTCACCTGGCTATGATGGAACAGTCCCCTCCACATCGGGTGTAGATTTATGTCAACTCATTATAGGTTAATCGTGATGATTAGATGCAGTGGTGGTATAGGCGGTGGTGATGCAACAGCTAGAATGATCGGATTATGAGTAGGTTAATGATGGTCAGGTAATGTGGAATGATTATGAGGAGGGTGAGTGCAGGTTATAAGAAATTAGTACCCTTCCACAGTCAGCATCATAATTCAATCAGACATATTTCAGCATTTATTAAAAAAATATTAGATTTCAACCTTACACATCTTTCACTTTAAAGATGTGTTTCTAGATTAGTAATTAATGAAACAAAGCATCAATTAGAACATGGAGTGAGATAACATATCAACACATGTGAAGAAAAATACAGGCCCATAAATCTTTGATAAACCATTTCAGGATTATGTAAATTGCTTTCACAATCAACTGTATTTCTACATCAAACCTGCTTGTACTGTTGTGCTTACACCAGATACTTTTACCAAACAAGAATCTGATAGGACATACTTCTGTAGCAGGACTTTTTTTTTTTAATTTGCCTCATTATACAAGTGTATTCGCCATCCTTTGGTGCTTCTCAACATGCCTTCTGAATGACTGCATCAAATTCTGAAATCAACTTATGAGGGAATAAAGAAGTTAAGGGGTAAAAATTTTAGAATGGGAAGGAATATTACAACAGGGATTTCAAAAGCAATATCACCAAGAGGGATAATTGAAATGGGATGTGGGAAAAAAATCAAGGGAAAAGAGGTATTCTACAAAATCGGGTAAGGGTAGTTTCTTGGAAGAAAAGGAAGGTAATTCATGGGGAATTTAGAAAATAAACTTAGTGGGAAATTTCGAAATGGGAAATAGAAGAAAGACAATATTTTTACCTTGAAATCTGCCTGCACTGGTGCAAGAAAAAAAATAACTGCAACGGGAAGTAAGCGTTTACTTAGATAAAAATGTCCATGCTAGTTACCCCAAACTTGGGTAAGTGCTCGGTTTCATGAAACTACTTCTTCTTGTTGGCAGCCAGCATATCTAAAAATCAAGTAATCATTCCCTTTTTATTATAATTTTGATCTTCCTGCCAGCATGCTGGTTTTTCAGGTTGTTCCTTCTGCAATCATGTCAGTCAACTGATTTTCACAATTACATGAAATTTTTTTCTTTTTATACTTTTTATTTTTGTCATTTTTTTCTTTGATTATTTTTTCAATAACGACAAGAAGGAATCAATTCTTCAACATGTCAGTATTATCACCTACCAACTCATTTTCAAATGGTTGTTGGATTGCTACATAAAATATCCTTTAGTAAGGGGCTAAAAATATACCTTCAATCTATGCCATTTACCAGGAACACAGAATTCCGTCCATCAATAGTTTTGATTTGTACCGCTCCATTTTCGAACACTTTGACCATCTCATAGGGTTCCATCGAGCATGTACGGAATTTTCCTTTAAAATGTTTGAATCTTGAATCGTAAAGGAGTACCCAATCACCTGGTTGGAACTGTTTTTTCTGAATGGACTTGTCATGCCACTTCTTGCGCTGTTGTTGAACCAAGATGTTCTGTTGAACAACATCCCTTCAGATTTTGTCTAACTTGTTTAATTGTAGAAGGCGTTGTTGTTGTGCTTCAGAGAGATCTAGCCCTAATTGGACTACAGTCCTGAAAGTCTTGATCTGGAATTCTATCGGCAAGAGGACTTGTTTCCCATACACCAGCTCATATGGTGTGTGTCCTGTGTTGTTTCTCCAAGTGGTTCGATAGGCCCACAATGCTTCCGGTAGTTTGTCAGCCCAATCCTTTATGTGCATGTTTACCGTCTTTGGGTGAGGATGGACTTAATTACCTTGTTTGTGGACTCCACCTGACCATTGGCTTGCGGGTGATATGGTGTAGATCTCCTATGCTGTATTTTATACTGCTCCATCACACCCTCTACCAGATTAGAAATAAATTGATTTCTCTAGGCACACCAAATCTATTAAAGATTTCAGTAAAAAGAAAATCAACAACAACTCTTTTAGTAGCAAAAGAAACAGCGTTAGCTTCTACCCATTTTGTAACAAAATTTGTACAAACCAAAATATGCTTTTTATTTAATGATGAGGGATTTATTGGTCCTACAAAATCAATAGCCCATTTTTCAAAAGGCTCAATCATAACCTGAGGACATAAACGCATTTCATTGGTTTGATTAGGTTGGCCAATTTGCTGACAGCTATCACACCGCTTGACATATTGTTTGGCATCCTTGAACAAGGAAGGCCAAAAATAGCCAGCTCGTAACACTTTGTATGTAGTCTGCTTATTAGCGAAGTGACCTCCACAAGGTTCATCATGGGCAGATTTTAAGATATCAAACACCTCTTCCTCTCTTACACATCTACGGATAATGAGATCTGCTCCGGTGTCAAAGAGGTCTCCTTAGATGCAGGAATATGCAACACTTTTCTAAATGATATTCTGTTTTTCACAAGCGGATAAGTGAGGTGGTAATTTTCCGATAACTAAATAGTTAGCTATGTTAGCAAACCATGGAGATTTTGTTGACACAGCGAAAAGATGTTCGTCAGGAAAATCATCATCAACAGGAATTGCTTTACCAGGATTATTTAATCTTGAAAGATAATATGCCACTACATTGGATTTCCCTGGACTATCAACAATAGTAATATTAAATTCTTGTAATAATATAAACCACCTAGTTACCCTACCGCTAGTTAATGGTTTATTCATCAAATATCTTATAGCGGAATGGTCAGTATGTACAAAAACTTCATACCCTGTAATATAATGTCTAAATTTATTAATAGAAAAAATTGCAGCTAAAAACTCTTTCTCAATAATAGTATAATTGAGTTCAATGGGTGACAAGTTTTTGTTAATGAAATAAATAGCATAAGATTGTTTTTCTTCTTCTTGTCCTAAAGTTGCGCCAATAGCAGTATCTGAGGCATCAGAGGAAATATGGAATGGCAGGGACCAGTTTGGTCCTCTCAAAACTGGTGCCTGAACTAATTTTTCCTTCAATGTCTCAAAGGACTATTGGCAAGTTGTAGACCAAGAAAACTCACTATCTTTAGCCAAAAGTCAGAAAAGGGGGGTAGCTATCCTTGAGAAATTCGCGATGAATCTCCTATAGTAGCCCGCATGTCCTAGAAAACCTCTCACTTCCCTTTGAGTTTTGGGTATAGGAAGACTCGAAATGACTTCTATTTTGCAGGGTTGACCTGGATACCTTTGTTGGAAATAAGATGGCCAAGAACTACTCTCGCCTTGCACATTAATCTGCATTTGTTTTCACTCAAGGTGAGATGGGCTTCTTGGCAATGAAGAAGCATTTTTTGTAGATTCTTCAGGGCTTCTTGAAATGGATCACCAAACACAGAGAAATCATCCATATAGATTTCTACGCATTCAAGGTCAACAAAAATAGCCAAGACTACCATTTGAAAGGTAGTCGGAGCATTACATAGCCCAAAGGGAAGCACTCGATAAGAAAATGTCCCCCATGGACATGTAAAAGTGGTCTTGTCTTGATCCTCGGGTGCTATCTGTATCTGGTTATATCTGCCAAAGCTGTCTAGAAAAGAAAAGTACTTCTTACCAGCAAGGGTATCTAGTACTTGATCGATGAAGCAGGGGGGAAGTAATATTTGAGAGTAGCTTTATTCAATTCTCTATAATCAATAAAAATGTGCTATCTCCCATATTTCTTTGGGACTAACACTAATGGAGATACCGAATGGCTATCAGAAATAGAGTAGATAAAATCAGCATCTAAGAGTTTTTGCAATTCCTCCTTTACAATATCTCTTAGAGCTTGGTTCATTCACCTTTGGGGTTGTCGGACAGGTCAGGCTCCATCCTGAATATAGATATGGTGTGTACAAGTTTCAGGAGGGATTCCTTTCATATCTTCACAACCCCATGCAAAGGCAACAAAATGGTTCCACAACAAATTCACAAGTTGATCTCACTGAGAAGGATCCAAGTTTGAAGTGATATACAAGGATTTACGTGGACTAATCTCAACAAGAGTAGTGTCAGGCTCAAGAACACACAAATATGTAGCTAGAGATGGTGATGATGGAGGTAGAGAGTCATATCCTTCCTGAAAATCTAGACTGAAAATCTGAATCAATGATTCGAAATTGGGCATGGTGTCTAGATTGTTTAGGAAGTCTTGAATCTCACCCTCATGTGAGGACTCAGCATTCTGATGTATCAAGGAAATAGGTTGGGTCTCCTCATCACTACTGTAGTCTAACCATAAAGTGTCTCGGAGCTCCTAAATAGATCTAGCAAGTGGATATAAGGTGACTTTATTTTTGGAATCTCCATGGGAAAGATACATATCACCATAACGACATTTGATATAAGCATCAGCCGTAGCAAGCCATGGTCACCCCAAGATCAAGGGATGCCCTCCCACGGGATTCTTTGGTTGAAGCACAATGAAATCCGCGGGATATTCCCAATAATCTAGGGAAAATACCACATCATCCAATACTCCTTCCGGCTTGATTTTAGATCTATCCGCCAATTTAAGCACAGTGGGAGTAGGACGAATATGGACCAATCCAAGTTGATCCATGGTTTGCTTGGTCATTACATTAATGGATGCCCCTAGGTCTATAAGTACATTGGAGACAAGGACATCAGATATATGAATAGAGACAACAGGGTTTCTGGGGTCAGTATATTTTTCCATGTGCATATATGCCGTCATCAACTATGTTATTATCCCAACAAATTGAATTGTTTGGGGTTCCAATCTTCTCCCTCCTGGCTTCTTGAGACAAATTTCCCTAACGAATTTTTTACAAATGGGGATCTCTTTAATAGCTTGGAGCAAAGGTACCCTTATGAAAAGGTTCCTAAGCTTAGAATCCAGGCTAGACTCAGGAATGGGGTCTTTCTTCTCCACAACTAACCTCTCTGGATAGGGAGGTCGGATGGGAGAAGATGACAAGGGCTCATAATGTGCAAGGATAGGCTAAATGGTGTCATCTTTTTCAGAATGGTCAGGAGTTTCCTCCTCACCTTTCTCATCGATAATCACCATGGGCTGATTTTGATTTTCTGGAGTTACCATTTTCCCTGATCTCAATTGGAGATCATTAACTCCAACTGGCATAGTCTGGAATCTGGATGAAGAAAGCGAGGTCATAGAATGGAGCATTTGTACCACTTTATTATTGGGTTTGGGTAAAGATTGAGCAGGCAACTGAGCAGGTCGAAATGGTGGAGGTAAAGGTAATGGTGGCATAGGTTGACTCAGCTGAGGTAATGATGGTTGAGGCATTGGGTAAGGTGCATATGTAGGAGGATATGATTGCATAGGTGCATGATAGGAATTATGTGAATGATGTGAATGGTTTGGCCCTCTCCATCCCTATTGCCAAGATTGGGAGGGTTGTCCATATTGATATTGATTCCCATGTTGCCAATGCTGAGAGTGACCAGTGTTAGGATATGAATACGAGTGTGCATTATAACTAAAAAAATGTGGTGGAGGTTCAGGAACCATACCTACACTTACCTGAGGCCAATTCCTTCATGATCCCATAGCATGCAATGATTCAACTTCAGGTTCTCCCCCTTCGAGTACAGCTTTCAGCCCAGGTATGTGTTGGCATTATGACATAGGCTTGGCACTATGGCATAGGTATTGTCCTTGATGGCAACTCACTTGGAAAATCACTCAGATGACAGTTCAGGCTCACAGACTCCCAAAATAAAGGAAAAGGAGCTATACATGGTTCTCCGTTGACCAAGCCATGTATACATGCGGATTCACAGACCAAAAGGCGCGTATGCATATACACGCACTTTCATGCATAGAAAAGTGTGTATAGTTTGGAAAAAATGGTTTTTGGTCCTTGGTATTTGGACCTATGGTTTTGGACCATGATATCTCGTCCGAAGTGTTGAACCCAGGTATTTGGACCCAGGTATTGGTTCTAAGTGGTTTTGGACCATGGTATTGAGTAAGGCCTAAGACTATAAAAGGGGAAGGAGATCATTAGGCAAGGACACTCAAGTATGGAATATCTTATGAAGAGAAAGATCTAGAATACTGGTCATTAGATTATGGTGCATAGCTGGATCTGAATCAAGGAGGAACCTGAGCACTAGAAGAAGGATAAGTTCTATTGATGGGTCAAGATCTTAAGGCTTGAAGAGAAGTATCTTTGTGTGATTTTGATCTATTATATTTGGCACATGCCTTGATCTATAAATCTGATGATCTGGGTATAACTGATGTTTGAATAGTTGAAAAGGGTAAATTATGTTTTATAGATCTGTATGCAGGTTCAGCATAACAAAGGTGTGTATACACGTTGGTTCTGTAATTCAAAACAATGTATATGCAGGTTTGCCTTAATATAACAATGTATGCATGCAAGTTCTACATATTGAAGTAGAGTACGTCTCATAAAATATGTTTTAGCTACTTCTGTTTATTGTTGCAGTGTTTTGGGTTCAGGATTGGTTTCTGGTACTATTACTGTATTTTGGTTACAGTATTCAGAGAAGTGATTGTTTGATTCAGTTTTTTGGTTGATGCAAAGGAGATTGGTTGATGCAGATATATTTGATGTTTGATTGATGTTATTAATGGATCCAGTCTGAAAATTTATGAAACGTGGTCCTTGGAAGAAAAGAGAAGGTTGTAGCCTTCTGTAGGTCAGCACCTACGTACTAGCACCTTAGCTAGTACAAGAGCTAAGGGGGTTGTAGCTCCCTTCCAAGAGAAGATAGAGAACGAGAGAAGGTTGTAGCCTTCTGCAGGTAGAAGCCTGCTTACTGGTATAAGACTGCACCAGTACAGAAATATTGTAAAAAAGAAGTTTCTTATAAAAGAAGATAGAGACGAATTGCAGCAGGTGGCTTTCACCCACATTTGGTTTCCACTTAATATCTTGTGTTCATGTGTGTGATTGCTTCTACTGTTTACCGCACTTGATTACTATTTTATGGTTCTGATACACAGATTAAGATCAGCTAACTAAATTAGAAGTCTACAAGATATACATGGTTTTCTCTAAACACAGTTGTGTATATACGCAGGTTTAATTAACAGAAGTAGCGTATATCAATTTGTTTATGGAAATGAAATATTGTTAAATTGCTAATATTGATTCACCCCCCCCCCCCCCAGTATTATTTCCACAATTGGAATCAGAGTAGTGTTTCAGAAGGAAGCTTGATCGCTTGAAGGAATATCTATCATCATGAGCAACTACGAAAAAGAGGCATCCATCAGGCCACCAATCTTTGATGGGAGAAACTTCGTCTATTGGAAGGTAAGAATCACAGCCTATCTTCAATCTCTTGGTACATAAGTTTGGGATATCATGGAAGGAGGATACACATTTCCATCAACAACTCCTACAGATACGGCTGGCAAAATGCAGTATGAAACAAATGCAAAGGCTGTCAATACTCTATTGGGGATTCTATCTCAATCAGAATTCATCAAGGTTATGCAGCTCAAAACCGCCAAAGTAATATGGGACAAGGTCATTCTAAGCTATGAAGGAGACGATCAGGTAAAACGTGCAAAACTACAATCTCTCAGAATTCAATATGAAACTCTCAGAATGCACAATGATGAAAGTGTGGCTAATTATTTATTACATATAGATGAGATTTTTAATCGCATGAAAAACTTGGGTGAAGAGATAAAAGAAGTTACTTTAGTTGAAAAAGTTTTAAGATCTTTGTCTTCTAAGTTTGAATCAAAGGTTTCTTCCATAGAAGAAAAACAGAATCTTCAGAGGATTACCATGTCACAGCTGCACGGAATCCTAACTGCTTTTGAAATGAGAAAAGGGGGTCCATCAGACATGAGAGAAGCCACATTCAAAGCTTCAAGAAAAGGAGAATACAATGAGTCAGGACTTACATCAGAAGGAGAGGAAGAATCCAACTTTGTCAAGAACCTTCAACAGGGTTCTAGAAGATTCAGAGGTAAGCTAACTTTCAAATGCTTTTCTTGTGGAAGAGTCGGTCACTATGCAACCAAATGTCCTCATAAAGATAAGCTTGATAAAGGTAAGGAACCAGTTAAATGGAACAGAAAACAAAAAGTAAGTAAGAAGAGTTATTATACACATGAAGATAGCGATGGACTTTCAAATAGTGATGAAGATGAACTTGGTAATGATTATAGACTTTTGATGGATTTTGAAGATGATGATTTCTTGGATGCTATAGATGAAGATGATCTCTATGAAGCAATTTCTAAACTTAAAATCTGTTTAGACGAAAAGAGTATGATCATAGATACTCTAACATTCCAACTTGCTGAAAGGGAAAAACACAATGAAAAGTTAGAATGTGAAATTGTGGGACTTAGAAAAGATATTGAGAAAACAAAAGCTCTTAATCTTAGATTTGCTAAAGGATCTGAAACTTTAGATGAGATTATTCAAGTGCAGCATTCTCCTCTAATCAAGACAGGTCTTGGATATATTGAAGAAGCATCTCAAGCACAGAAGCCATCCACCTCCAAAATTTATCTTGATGCAGCAAGGAGAAGTGAACAGGTTGACAATCGTCAGCAAAGGCATAAAGCAAATCACTAGGTAAATCAAGGTCAATCTACTTCAAGGATGAACAAATATCACCAAGTAAATCGAGGTCAATCTACTTCAAAGATGAACAAAAGCTACAACCAACCGTAGGTAAATCATTCTCAATTTGCCTCAAGAATGAATATCAATGGAAACTACAATCACCTGGTCGGTAGATTTGATAATCGCAGGAATTTCTTTCATGACCAATGTTTCTCATGTCATAACTTTGGACACAAAGCTGCTCAATGTGTTGCCTACAAGACCATCATGACTCGAGAAGCACGAAATCAAAGGAGTGCGACTGGGATCATGAAGAGGACCTACAATAACTTTTCTGCTCTTGAAAATGAAATAGAATGTTCTATTTGTAACAACTTTGATCATGAAGATTCTGAATGCAATAGTAAGTTTTGGCAAACATCTCAGAAGGAGCAATCTTCATTGGGTCCCAAAACATGGAGAAAGAAAGAACCATAACCAGAAAGATGTGGTATAGCCTTATATGCGAAAGGACAAGAAAATCAGTGGTACATCGACAGTGGATGCTCAAAACATATGGCAGGTAATAAAGAAAAAATTTAGTCATATAGTGCCTTAGAAAAGGAAAGGAAGGTATCATTTGGAAATGACACCCCTACGCTCATAAAAGGTAAAGGTTATGTTCTTTTGAAAGAAAAATTCAAAGCTGGAAATGTTATGTATGTTGATGGCTTAAAGCATAATCTATTGAGTGTTAGCCAAATGTGTGATCAAGGAAATGAGGTAATATTTCGATCAAATGGATGTATATTTCATGAGCTTGATACAGGAGAAACAATGATCAATGGCATAAGAACTCAAAATAATCTATACATACTCAAGGGAGGAGAGCAACAATGCTATCTAAGAAAAAATGATGAACATTGGCTATGGCACAGAAGATTGGGGCATCTAAGCTTCCCTCAGATAAGGAAAGCATGCAAATATCAGGTTGTTCGCGATGCTTCTAACATCAGAATTCCAGACAATACAATATGCAAATCATGTCAGTTTGGTAAGTAAACCAGAACACATTTCCCTAAGCAGGAAGGATTAGCTAGTAAGCCACTTGAACTTGTCCATACTGATTTATGTGGTCCATCAAGGAAAAAGTCACCTTGTGGAGAAGAATACTTTATATTGTTCATTGACGATTTTTCCAGGATGTGTTGGATAGGACTTCTAAAGCATAAAGGCGAAGCTTCAAAAAATTCAAAGCTTTCAAAGCCTTGGTTGAAAATGAATCAGATCGCAAAATCAAATGCCTTAGGTCTGATCAAGGAGGGGAATTTACCTCGGATGAATTTTTCGACTTTTGTGAAGAACATGGAATAAGAAGGGAATTCTCTACTGCAAGGACTCCTCAGCAAAATGGAGTGGTGGAAAGGATGAACAGAACTATTCAGCAAATGGCCCATGCTATGCTTAATGAGTCTAGAACTCCCGCAACCTTCTGCAATGAAGCTACATTTGTTGCCATTACTATTCTCAACAAAACAAACGTCTAGGTAAACAACACTCAAACTCCTCATGAACTTTGATATGGTAAGACTCCTACTGGTAAATACTTCAAAGTTTTTGGAAGCAAATGTTACATCAAAAGGACTGATGAAAATCTTGGCAAGTTTGAACCTAGAGCAAATGAAGGCATTCTCCTTGTTTACTCTTCCCGAAGTAAAGGATATAAGTGTTACAATAAAATACATGGAAAAATTGTTGAAAGTATTGATGTGGTGGTTGATGAAGCAGGCAGCAATCCAAAGCAGATAAAAACCGAAGATTTTAAAGATAATGAGGACTATCCTTCAACATCAAATCAGACTAATGCTGAAGAAGAAACTTATGAGGCACCAGAAGAACAGATAAGGGTAGAAGAAAAGACTCCATCCAGGTATGTCCAGAAGAACCATCCAGAGACTAAAATTTTGGGGCAGAAAGAGGCAGGTGTACAAACAAGAAGAACTATTACAGAAGCTTCAAGCTATCTAGCATTTCTCTCCTATGCCAAACCACGAAATGTAAGTGAAGCATGCAAAGATGAATGTTGGGTCAAGGCCATGAATGAAGAACTTGAGCAGATTGAAAAGAATAACACTTGGGAATTGGTTCCTAGACCTAATGATAAGAATGTCATAGGGACCAAATGGATATTCAAAAACAAGCTGAATGAAAATGGAGATGTTATTAGAAACAAGGCCAGACTTGTTTGTAAAGGGTATGCTCAACAAGAAGGTATAGATTTTGAAGAAACTTTTGCACCGGTTGCCAGAATTGAAGCCATAAGAATGTTCCTTGCTCTTTCTAGCTTTCAAAAGTTCAAAGTATATCAAATGGATGTGAAATCTGCCTTTCTAAATGGAGACTTAGAAGAAGAAGTGTATATTGAGCAACCAAATGGATTTATCCTTGGAAATGATCCAAAACTTATATGCAGACTAAAAAAGGCTCTATATGGTCTGAAACAAGCTCCAAGGGCTTGGTATTATCGTCTGGACAAATACCTCCATCAACAAGGTTTTTCAAAAGGATCAGCAGATAGCAATCTATATATAAAAATTGACAATGATAAATTGCTAATACTTGTTGTGTATGTTGATGATATCATCTTTGGTATCAATGAAGAAAGCATGAGTCAAAACTTTGCCTTGGTGATGCAGAAAGAATTTGAAATGTCCCTACTTGGTGAGCTCACATATTTTCCTATTTTACAAGTCCAACAAAACAAAGACGATATCTTTCTATCTCCAACCAAGTACCTCAAGCAGATCTTGAAGAAATATGGCATGGAAGATTCGAAACTAGTATGTACCCCTATGGTAACAGGATGCAACCTCAGTGCAAATGATGAATCAGCAGCAGTACAGCAACCAACCTATAGATCCATGATTTGTAGTCTGCTCTACCTGACAGGTACCCAACTAGATATCATGCATGCAGTGGGAATAGTTGGAAGATTCCAGGAAAATCCAAAAGAAGCACACCTTCAAGCAGTTAAAAGGATCTTCAAATATCTTCAAGGAACACAAAACTATGGCTTATGGTATCCTAGAGATACAGATCTCACACTTCATGCATATACAGATGCAGATTGGGCAGGAAGCATGGATGACAGAAAAAACACTAGTGGTGGTGCATTCTTTATGGGTTCCAGATTAGTATCTTTGGTTCAGCAAGAAAAAAAGTTCAATTGCATTATCTATAGCTGAGAAGAAGAATATGTGGTTGCTGCATCTTGTTGCACACAATCCTTTGGATGATGCAAACATTGCAAGACATTCAAATTCACTTGTACTCCACCTATCTCCATTTTATGTGATAATACAAGTGAATCAGTATTTCAAAGAATCCAGTCATGCATTCAAAGACCAAGCACATACCTATCAAATATCATTTTCTCCAGGAACAAGTGCTTGACCAAAAGGTCAAATTGGAGTATGTTCCCTCCAAGGAATAGGTTGTTGATATATTCACCAAACCACTACCCAGGGAGACATTTGAATACCTCAGATAGAAGCTAGGAGTAGTTGATGCATCATCTTGCTATTGACACTTATCTGTTTCAAAGAAAAGTGGTTGTACACGAGTTTCATGAAGAGCATCCGCATACATACGCCTGTTTTATGTGGATACAGTTGCGTATATGTTGGTTTGAAGAAAAACAGTGGGCCAGACTTAGGATGAAAAGAGTTTGATATGGGTATGACAGAGATCATCTGGCACAGGTTTAGGGGGAGCATATACTTCTAATAATTCATTGTTGGCATTATCTTAGAAGATCTTGGTACAACTTCACAATTTTTTTTAATTCAAGTGGAACAGGTGCAGAGAGAGATCATGGTTGATGGTCTGGATGGTGATTGACAAATGCTGCTGATGATAGTTTCTGATGACTATCATAGTCTTGTCTTAAATATTTGGTCTCTATGTCATGTATTTATTTTATTTTCAAGATCATGTAATGACCTATCTTTTTTCCCCACTATGCCTAGGATGGATGATGTAATGTTCTTGTTTTATCATGTATAAACTTTTGGTGTATCCCCATTTGGTTGGGTGGATGAGTCAATCTAGGTATATCCCCACTTGGTTGGGAGATGGATGTATGTATGAGTCTTTAGTCATTTATGATGTATAAAGTCATGTTCTTCTTGTAGAATATATTTTTACAGACACTACCTACAGTCAGGGGGAGTATGGACAGCACAGCAGAGCGGAGATTTCAGCATGTACTCAGGGGGAGCACAACCCTTTTCCCTTGATGACAAAGGGCGAGAATGACCTTGAGTGACTTGTGGTTGCCATCAAGTCCAAAGGGGGAGATTGTTGGCATTATGACACAGGCTTGGCATTATGGCACAAGTATTGTCCTTAATGGCAACTCACTCGGCAAATCACTTAGATGACAGTTCAGGCTCACAGACTCTCAGAATAAAGGAAAAGGAGGTATACATAATTTTATGTTGACCAAGCCGCGTATACACGCGGATTCACAGACCAAAAGGCGCGTATGCATATGCGTATACACGCACTTTCATGCACAGAAAAGCGTGTACAATTTGGAAAACTTGGTTTTTGGTCCTTGGTATTTGGACCTATGGTTTTGGACCATGGTATCTCGTCCAAAGTGTTGAACCCAAGTATTTGGACCCAGGTATTGGTTCTAAGTGGTTTTGGACCATGGTATTGAGTAAAGCCTAAGACTATAAAAGGGGAAGGAGATCATTAGGCAAGGACACTCAAGGATTGAATATCTTATGAAGAGCAAGATCTAGAATACTGGTCATTAGGTTATGGTGCATAGCTAGATCTGAATCAAGGAGGAACCTAAGTGCTAGAAGAAGGATAAGTTCTATTGATGGATCAAGATCTTAAGGCTTGAAGAGAAGTATCTTTGTGTGATTTTGATCTATTATATTTGGCGCATGACTTGATCTATAAATCTGATGATCTAGGTATAACTAATGTCTGAATAGTTGAAAAGGGTAAATTATCTTTTATAGATATGTACGCAGGTTCAGCATAGCAAAGGCGTGTATAAACGTTGGTTCCGTAATTCAAAACAACATATACGCAGGTTTGCCTTAACATAATAGTGTATGCACGTAGGTTCTACATATTGAAGTAGTGCACGTCTCATAAAATATGTTTTAGCTACTTCTGTTTATTGTTGCAGGTTCAGGATTGGTTTCTGGTACTATTACTATATTTTGGTTACAGTATTCAGAGAAGTGATTGTTTGATTCAGTTTTTTGGTTGATGCAAAGGAGATTGGTTGATGCAGATATATTTAATGTTTGATTGATGTTATTAATGGATCCAGTCTGAAAATTTATGAAACGTGGTCCCTGGAAGAAAAGAGAAGGTTGTAGCCTTCTGTAGGTTAGCACCTACGTACTAATACATCAGCTAGTACAAGAGCTAAGGGGGTTGTAGCTCCCTTCCAGGAGAAGCTGGAGAACGAGAGAAGGTTGTAGCCTTCTGCAAGTAGAAGCCTGCGTACTGGTATAAGACTGAACCAGTACAGAAATATTGTAAAAATAATTTTCTTATTAAAAGAAGATAGAGACGAATTGCAGCAGGTGGTTTTCACCCACATCGGGTTTCCATCTTATATCTTGTGTTCATGTGTGTGAGTGCCTGTACTGTTTACTGCACTTGATTATTGTTTTATGGTTCTAATACACAGATTAAGATTAGCTAACTAAATTAGAAGTCTGCAAGATATACGCAGTTTTCTCTAAACACAGTTGCGTATATACGCAGGTTTAATTAACAGAAGTAGCGTATATCAATTTGTTTATGGAAATGAAAAAGTGTTAAATTGCTAATACTGATTCACCTCCCCCCTCTCAATATTATTTCCAACAGTATGGAGGGACATTTTTCTGTAGCATGGTTATCTACACAAATTGCACATTTATTAGTTTCTTTAATATCTAGAGGACATTCTCTTAAAGGATGCTTTCTTCTACATTTAGGACAAAAAATAGATAATATGTCTTGCTCTTCTACAAGTTTTTGTTGAAACTTCAAAGAGTATATTTGTTTACTAACAATATTCATTATTTCAATTTTCATATTATCCATTTTGTTTTCTAGTCTGATAATCATAGCATCAGTAGATTCAGTTTTCCTGTTTTTATTTTGAATTCGTTTACCAGATCTATATTGGTTCCTCGAGAATTTCTTGCACAAGTCACAGATTTGATCAAAAGGTTTTTGAGTAATATCCCCTTGTCCCAATAGATTTAATTCCTAGCATCATCAGTAAGCCCACGTAAGAAAAAGGTTCTAATAGTACTTAGATCAAATTTGTGCTTTGACCTCTGGAGGATGTACAGGAATCTCTCCAAGTAGTCCTCTAGCATCTCATCATCATTTTGCACAATAGTAAAGATTTCATCTTGAATATCCCTAATTTTATAATATTCCTGATATTTTGATAAAAACACTTTCTTCATTTGCTCCCAAGAATTTATAGTGTTTCCTCCTAATCCCATGAACTAGCAGAGTGTTGTGTCCTTGAGAGTTTCAGGAAACAACTTTAACTTTTGGGCATCAGATGAGTAATCATAACTTCTACAAAAAATATCAAACTGATAGGAAAGATTTTGGATCTTCATGTACCTTACCATAGAAATGAGGAAGAGCTGATGGTGAAATATTTTGCATTTGCACTTGTATGTTAGGATTCACAGTCGGGAATCCAAAAGTAGATTGTTCCTCATTTACCTGATTTTCACCACTTCCTTCTGCATGGTCTTCCATATCTACCATTGTTGTTCTTCCACACAATCTAGTCTTAACAGGTTGAGGAGGTTGACTATGGATTCCACTAGTCTCCTTCTTCCCCTTTATGGGTTGTGTCACACCTGAACTAATGCTACCAGAGCCTAGGTGGACTGTTCCTGTGTGATGAGTCTGAGTTTGTTTGGACTTTCTGCCTGCAAAAGAAGGCCCAATATGAGTTTTGGTTTCAGATTTGGCAGTGTTTCTTTGGCCCCTAGTGGGCTTCGGACCCTTACCTCTTTTAGGCATTCATTTCAAAAAAAAAATGACAAAACGAAATTCAAATAAAAGCTGCAAGTTAAAAAATAAATTGACACCTATAAGTTCCTTCAAACAATAGAAGCACACTATAGAAAAAGATAATAGCATATTTACCCCTATTGCAAAAATATGGAAAATTCTTACCAATTCAAATCGCCTCCACGACAACGGCGCAAAAATGTTGGGTGCAAGAATTGCTCTTCAGCAAAATACTCAACACTTAATTGTCAACCCGAGGGTTTCGTAAACTTAGAGACGAAGCACAGGAAATGCCAGAAATGGTATGAACTTTTCCTATTTCTAATCCTACTTCTTAAAGGAAATGCTTTGCAGAATTAGATAGAAAAGAATTGGAAAGGCAATTAACACCAAGGCAACTCTAGTGCTGGAATGTAAAAGACAATTTGCAAGTAAATCAAGTAAAGAAATCCCACAAAACGGAAACAATCTTAAATGTTGGAATGAAATTTTATGTTCATATTCAGATGGATAGTAAACAGTATGACAAGTGGACCCTTATAGAATTTTGTCTTCCTTCTGATCTTCCTCTCACACAAACAACCTGTCCATGCACTATTGCAATCTGCTTGCACTAGTGCAGGTACAGTATTCTTGTGTAAGAGTATATTTGACCTTCCTTACTAAAGACTTATGTCTGAGTGAAGGTGCTCTAAGCTTCAGGGCTTAGAGCACTCTATTTCTGTGTCAAGAAACTTGCTCTTGCACTGAATCAGAGTTCCCTTTACTCAGTTCTCAAATTACTTTCGAAAGCTAAAAGATGTGCTGGAAAAGAATTACAATTGTAAATGAAATTTTGAAGTAAACTATTTGTGAAAAAGGAAATGCTTCAACTCATTAAACTTTGCAAAGGAAATAAACTTCATGAAACAAAAGCATTTTAAAATAATCAAACATTAGCCTAAGTACTTTGCATGTGTTAATCGATGTTGGTACTTTACCCACAATGATAATATTCTTTGCAAGTATAATGTGGTAATTCGATATAACTGCTTCCATATATTTTAGAGATGAAATTTTAATACCAAAAATAGTTACTCAATTAATGATTCATTCGCTTGCAAAATAATTGAAAGTAAAATGCAAGTAAGTGATTAAATGTGTGCTACAACGAATGACTAAACCAAGGTGCAGGTAATAGCTTGCACTGGTGCAGGAAGGAGTTCCTTGCACAATCCATTTGAAAATGAATTAAAACAGAGAACAAGAGTAAAGGAAATGCAAGAAAGATATTTCATAAGCAAAATAAATACAACTACTCTTCAAACCACGGATCCGTTTCACACATAGGCTACAGAAGATATTTTAATTCAGAACTTAAAGATTAGCGATTAAACTATTTCATCACATAGTTGCAAAAGAAATAACCACACCGTCTTTCTGAATAACGAAAGCGAGAGGGGTAAATGAGCTAGGTTGGCTGGGCCCTAGCCAACCAACTCATTCCCCTTGTAAGGAATGAAAGAGATCAGCACTTCAAAGATACATCAAAGAGGAATTTAAACGTGGCGCACGCAAATCATAATGGTTCCTTGTATTACTTGATTTGGCAAATTACATTACAGAGCAGTCCAGCCCTAGAGTGAGGTGATAACCAGATTATATAAACCAAAATGATAGTTGATGGTTTGCCAACTTCGATCTATGATCTACATCATATATATCCTTTCAGCTCTAAGCCATTTACACTAATTAGAGATAATTCTCGTTCAAGCCTCTCAGCCAAACAGACTTAGAAAACTGAAATACAACTTTGGCCAGTGGTTATAATTCACACGAACTCTTCTTGGTCGTAACCTTACTTTGGAGAAAAATCCCTAAATGCACGCCACTTGTTATCTTGCTTTAGTTCATCAGCAGTTAGACTCAGAGTCGAAGATCGAGATCCGTCCTTGTGGAAGATAGCTTCTCGGAAATCTCGGATAGTGGCAGTGCAGGAATCTACCTGCACTAGTCAACTCATTCATCATTAACACTAAGTTCCATGATTACTCTAGGAAATCAATATGAGTTACAAGGAATATGTAAATAGGCACGAAATCTATATAAAAAGATTAATAAAGTGTTGTAATAAATCTTAATATAAAATATGAGCATGTGCAGGAAAAGGGTAACCATCTTGTACTAGTGTAGGAAAGAAGGGTCTTTTATTGAGATAAAACAGAGGTTGATATTGATGGAAATGGGGTAGAAAATAGGGAAAATTAGGATACGAACAGTAAACATCAGTTGTTGCTAGACAAGGTCGGCCAAAAATTAAAGGGTGCCCATCTAATCGAATTTTTGGGTTTATGACAAGAAAATCTACTGGTTACTCCCATGAATCAACATAAACTGTAATATCATGTAAAGTTCCCTTTGGTCTTACCACCGAATGATCAACAAGTTCTAGCAGGGTGGTGGTTGGTTCCAGAGCTATGATACCAAGTGTCTTACAGGTTTTCGTTGTTAAGATGTTAATGGCTGCACCCAAGTCAACTAGTGTGTTTGGAAAGGAGCTACCATATATTTGGACAGTAACTATATGATTCCCAAGATCTTCATATTTTATCAGTGTTTCCCCACCCAAAAGTAAATCATACAATGTCCCTACAACATGAATAGTGGGTGGATCTTTTACTTTCCTCATAGGCTTTTTCACACATAGTTATTTAATTGTTTTAGCATAAAAAGGAATATCTTGGATAGCCTGGAGGAGAGGAATTTTAATGCAAAGATTTTTCAGTTCCCCAACGAGATCAAAGTCTAGATAAACAAATGCTTTAGGTATTGTTAATCTTTCAGGGAACGGGGGAGAAGTAACTACGAGTTTTACAGGATCTTTATGCTCAACTATATCTTCTCCTTGTTTTATTTATGTGTCAGTAACATTCAATGGTGTATGTGTAGGTGGGATTTTCTAACTCAATTGGTGGCTGGTCTTTGTTTTCCTCAAGAGTGATAATGCATCCTGGCCTCAATCTAAGTTCATTGCATTCTTTTTGTTCGGTCTCATGGTCTGAGTTTTCAACAATTTGTATTAGTTGAACTGGCCTGTTATTGGGGTTTGGATTTGGTTGCAATGGTAGTTGGGGACGCAAAAGGGGTTGAGGATTTTGTTGTAATGGATATGGGGCTGATAATGGAGGTTGAGGTTGAGGACCTATCCCCATAGGCATATTAGTTATCCCTAGAGGTCGTTGCCAATCCGGAGACCAGTTTGAATTTTGTGAAGTAGAGACAGGCCACTAGGATGGGTATGGATGACTTTGCCAAAAAGGAGTAAAAAGAGAATTCGGTCAACCATTACCCAGAAAGGACTGAGTTTGCCAAGATGACATAGGAAATGGTTGGGACTGCCAATTTGAGAAAGTTGATTGACCTTGCCACGTTGTTACAGAATTCTGTTGCTGATTAAATGGCAAAGAAGGAAAGAACTGAGATGGGTCTTGTGACATACCTATGGGTCAGCCTTGCTACTATCAACGCTAGTTCATTAAGTATATTGGTTATGTCTCTTCTTCTGCTTCTTTAAAAAATGCTTTTAGCCCTGAAAGTGATGGACACTTCTTAGTGGCATGGTCCTTAGTGCAGATAGTGCATGTCTGGACCATGTCCAATGGACACTCCCGTTGACTGTGCTTCTTCTGGCAGCATGGGAAAAAACAGCCAAATTTTGTTCTACTAAGGCTTGTTTTTGTTTTTCCTGCAGGATGTGCAACTACGTTGTAAGGGTTCCCAGGATGTATGTCTTGAGGTTACCGATTTCCATTCTTGTTACACCTCCACTATGTGGTTTTCTTCCTCTAGCCATAAGATCTCGGCTTCCTGACCTGGCGTGTGTGCTAGCTCGTGAACACCTTATACATAAGCGAATGATTTCATCATAATCCTCTTGAGAAATGTCTCCCTTCCTCATCAAATTTAAATTTTCTATCCATTCGTCTCCCTTTCCTTTAATTAAGATGGCTTTCAGAACTTCTTTTGGTAATGTGGAGTGAGGAGATCTCTGCAAATTGTAGTGAAACTATTTGACATATTCCTCTAGTGTTTCATTATCCTTTGCATACATCTTAAAGATTTCATATTTTAATTCCCTAGTCCTAAATAGTCGTGATATTTTGTGAGAAAAGAATTTTTCATGTCATCCCAAGAGTTAATAGTGTGCCCACCTAAACCCATGAACCACCTCAAAGTTGCTCCTTTTAGGGTAGAAGAGAATAGCTTTAGTTTTTTAGGGTCAGTAGTATAATTGTATCCTCTACACAGGACGTCAAACTCGAATAAGAAAGCATCCAGATCCTTTGTGGTCATCCCATGAAAGGTTGGGATGTTTTGGAAGGGAATAGCTTTCATCAGGGCATTGGCTACTGGGTCGACTATGGGGTATTCCAATGTCAAGGTCTGACCTTGAGGTACTTGGTTCGCCATTTGGTTGAAAATGTCCCAATATCCTTTGAGGATTTCAGGGGATGCTATCTGAGTAAGTGGAGTATTCTCAATTTGAGGTGGTTTTGCGGCACTGCCTAGATCTGAGGTCATAGGAGATCCTATTTCAAAAAATTATGGCTCTGCCTTAGCAGTTCCACTAGTTTCTCCCTCTCCTTCTCTTAGATTGCATGATTTTCCCTCTTGTAAAGGATTAGAATGTAAATTTTCTGTAACCTAAAAGCTCTGTTCAGATCCTCCAGTTTGGCTATGAATCTCAGCATAGGCTATAGATAGTGAGCCTGCTACCTAAGGGATTGTAGTATGGCTTTTTCTAGATATAGGCAGGGGTCCTACTGATGCCTGAGACTCTGCTTTTCTTACGATTTCGTCTATAAAAGTTGATCTCCCAAGGTTCACCGATCCAGTAGGTTTTGTGGATTTAGGTGGGGGGTTCTAATCTTTTTCTATATTTTTATTCCTAGTCATTCATAAAAATGCCTACTCCTATTTAACTTCTATGCATTTGCTAAAAAGCGGGCTAATGAGCAAGCACTTTACTTGCTGGTTATGCAAGTTCTTACCTCCCATTTTTAAAACCCAATTCTTTTACAGCAAAATAAAAAATAACTCACTTTGAAACACTCTCCCCAACAACGGCACCAAAATGTTGATGCATTAAGATGACTATTTAAAAGCAATCTTAATACCTACATTAATCATAAACCCAGGGTAAGTCTGTTTATTTCAAGATTGTTTAGCATTGTCTATGTAAGTGAATTCAGAGCTAATTCATAATGAAATGATTTAGAATCATTGCAATTATTAATATCTAATTCTCAAAGTTCAATCCAAAACAATTTGAAAAGAAATCTTTAAAGCATTTTCAAATCTACTTTAATCAAATATGCAGAGAACTGAACTGGAATGCAAATAAAAGGAATCACTCTTAGCAAATCTTAACTAGTGCAGACAATAATTCGTTTGTCATGGAGGAAAGCTACAACAAATGAACAACAACTATTCAAACATCTCACGGAAAGCAATCAACTGTAAGCTTAAGACCTCTGATAATACTACTTCAGAATGAACAACAATCAAATACTTAAAATAACCTGATCATTTCAGTAAATATTAATGCGCAGATGTAAAGCACGGCAAGATCTAGAATCTAGTTTGAACGGAAAAAGCAAATCGGAATAATCAATACTCACAGCAATCGAAATAATTCCGATTTCATGAACTAACAATAATAAAAAATTGTAAGAATAAATAGAAATAAATATGACACAATTAAAGCCCTAGATCTCCTATCGACCGGGCCCAAAGTCTCCAGAAGTCACTGCCGAAAGATACTCAGAATGCGATTATAGGTAAAACACAATCAAACTTGATAATAGAGTTACAACGTCACATTAATGAAAGTACTCTATGTCAAAATGAATAGTTAAAATCTTGAATTTTCTAACTAGTTGTTCATTTCACATGTCGGCTTTATACAACCTAGGAAAGATAAACGGATAAAAGTGAATCCTCGGGATTAGGAGATCCTGAAGATTCCGCAACCGATAATCTAATTTCATCACAATATAGAATTGGTTCTCCTGGTCTTCCGTTGTCCTTCGTAATTGAAACGTTGTCCTTTTCCTTTCTTGGTTGCTAATGTTCTGTCGTTTGAACAACAATCATTCAATTCATGTTCATGCATATAAAGATAGCGGAAGTTAGTTTTACATGCCCAGATTTACCCAATTCATTAATGATCGGTTTTATCTAGCTTCTACAATTATTTCTTCTGTATTTATCACTAAAATGAAGATAAACACATAAAGATGAATGATTAATTAAGCTAATATGAGGATAAAACATATATTTTCCACGACCCAACACGGTTCATAATTGATGTTGAAAGGATTGGCCATATCAGCATCGTCGTAAATTTGTCACTTCCAATCATATATTCCTCATCATAATGATCAAGAACATTGTTTCTTATCTTTCATTTGACTTATTCAAGTTCTTTATATGACAGTGCATTGGCGATATCATCTTCATCCATATTATTGTCTCGATTAACATCTTCTTGAACTTCTTGGATGTCTCCGTTTGACACATGAGTTTCTCCTCTACATCATCTTCTTCTTCAATTTCATATCCTTCTCATACATTATACTCTACCAACCTTCCTCTTGGATCATATATAACAACATATTGCCAACTATGAGTAAAAGACTTGTTCAGATTAGCTTGGAAAAACATAATGATCTAGTCCTAGCTCAAATGACCTTGTATTAACCATGGTAAATCTATTATCATTTTGAATAATAGTTCTATCAGGGTCGCGTTCATTCATTCATATTCTATGCCATTTGACATCGAACAAAACCAATTCGAAGGAATTAAATTCACACTCAAGTATGTCATCCAAATACCCATAGTATCGTTTTTCATATACTTTTGGTTGTGTGTCACTTCTAGAGGAAACTTTGGTGACCTGGAAGACTATAGTTATCCCATAATAAAAAAATTCCTCTTTTCATGCAATCTTTTGATGTGAAATTTACGGCTATTGTACGAAATAGTCTTGTGTTTCAACTACAGTATGCCAAACACATAACAAAATGCATTGTCAATTAATAAACATATTTATATAAATTGGAAAGTATCTAAGAAAAAAACATGCACACATACCTATATTCACATTAATAATTTGTAAAATAACTTAATAAAATATTGTAGGGTTAAAATGCAAGCTTGCTTGTTCATCTTTCAAACCATTTTCTAAATCAATTTCCCTCTATGTAAGATCAGTATCTCCTTTACGATGAGCTTCTATAACCAATGTAGACATTGCTTCCCATGATAACCTACCATCACATTGTATACATCTTTCAATCCATACCTCCATCTAGTCAAGATTGTTTGCAATGAACATATGTAGTGCATCCACTCTTGATCAACTTTATTATAAAATCAAAATTCACTAATAAAATTTAGTTACCATAGTCAATATTAATAATTGATGAAAGAATAAAAATCAAATAAGAATTATATATAATAATAAAAAAATGAAAACTTATATGTATTGAAAATAATCTCCACATTAAATATTTAATTACCTCTCACTTTGATTTATTCTTCAAGCTTTCCCCAATAGGTGCTCCCCTTCAATTTTTTTGATGGAGTTCACATCCCATATTATGATCCACATGTGTACTTTTTGTTAATTTAGGAAGATATAGATTAATATACACCATGAATTGATATACCATATATCCCTCTACCATAGAACCCCCAAAATCTCTCTCAATTCCCCAAAACCAAATTTATCTTCTATAAAATATTTGAAAGCAACATAGTAAGAATCAAGCATAGCTACAAATTACTAAGAAAACAAATATTTTAATGAAAATGAAAGAAGAAAAATCAACCAAAAACATATAAAACAAATACCTTTTGCATTTCAACAATTTGTTATCATTAATCTTATTCTTCATCCAAGTTAACATATGTGTCATTTGATTCATAATTGACATTGAAAGGATTTGCCATATCTCATCGTCATCAAGTTTGTCACTTCCAATCATATCTTTGTCATTATAATCATCAATAAGATTGTCTCTTATGTTTCATTTGACTTATTCAAGTTCTTTATATGACAGTGCATTGTCGCTATCATCTTCATCCATATTATTGTCTCAATTAACATCTTCTTGAACTTCGTGGATGTCTTTATTTGACACATGAACTACTCCTCTACATCATATTCTTCTTCAATTTCATCTACTTCTACTACATTATACTCTACCAACCTTCCTCTTGCATCATATGTAACAACATATAGCCAACCCCCTCTATCTGGAACATCTGAGTAAAAGACTTGTTCAAATTGGCTTGGAAGAACATAGTGATCTAGTCCTAGCACAAATGACCTTGTATTAACCATGGTAAATCCATTATCATGTTGAATAATAGTTATATCAAGGTCACGTTCATTCATTCATATTCTATACCATTTGACATTAAACAAAACCAAATCGAAGGAATTAAAGTCACACTAAAGTATGTCATCCAAATACCTATAGTATCGATTTTCAGATACTTGTGGATGTGTGTCACTTCTAGAGGAAACATTGGTGACCTGGAAGACTATAGTTATCCCATAATAAAAACTTTTCATCTTTTTATGCAACCTTTTGATGCGAAATTTATGGCTATTGTACCAAATAGCCTTATGGTGTTTCAACTGCAATATACCAAACAAATAACAAAATGCATTGTCAATTAATCAACATATTTTTATATATTGTAAAGTATCTAAAAAAAACACGCACACACACCTATATTCACATTAATAATTTGTAAAATAATAATAAAATTTTGTAGGGTGAAAATGTATGCTTTATTATTTATCTTTTAAACCATTTACCAAATCAATTTCGCTCTATGTAAGATCAGTATCTCCTTTATGATGAGCTTCTATAACCAATGTAGACACCCCTTCCCATGATAACCTACCATCACATTGCATACATCTTTCACTCCATACCTACATCTAGTCAACATTGTTTGCAATGTACATATGTAGTGCATACACTCTTGACCAACTTTATTAGAAAATCAAAATTCACTAATAAACTTTAGTTACCACGGTCAATATTAATAATCGATGAAGAATAAAAATAAAATAAGAACTATATGAACAAAAATGAAAACTTATATGTATTATAAATAATCTCCACGTTAAATATTTAATTACCTCTCACTTTGTTTATTCTTTAGGCTTTCCCCAATGGGTGCTCCCCTTTAATTTTTTTGATGGAATTCACATCCCAAATGCGATCCACATACACATTTGTTGCTAATTTAGAAATATATCGATTAATATACACAATGGATTGATATACCATATATCCCTCTACCATAGAACCCCAACATCACTCTCAATTCCCCAAACCCAATTTATCTTCTATAAAATATTTGAAAACAACATAGTAAGAATCAAGCATAGCTATAAATTACTAAAAAACAAAAAATTTAAGGAAAATGAAAGAAGGCAAATCAACCAAAAACATATAAAATATATGCCTTTTGCATTTCAACAATTTCTTATCATTAATCTTATTCTACATCCAAATCAACATTTGTATCATTTAGTTCATAATTGGTGTTGAAAGGATTGGCCATATCATCATCGTCATCAATTTTGTCACTTTCAATCATATCTTCATCATTATAATCATCAAGAACATTGTCTCTTATGTTTCATTTGACTTCTTCAAGTTCTTTATGTGATAGTGCATTATTGATATCATCTTCATCCATAATATTGTCTCGATTAACATCTTCTTGAACTTCTTGGATGCCTTCATTGACAAATGAACTGCTCCTTTACGTCATCCTCTTCTTCATTTTCATCTCCTCCTACTAAATTATACTCTACCAACCTTCCTCTTGGATTATATATAACAACATATGGCCAACCCCCTCTACCTGGAACATCTGAGTAAAATACTTGTTCAAATTGGCTTGGAAGAACATAACGATCTAGTCCTAGCTCAAATGACCTTGTATTAACCATGGTAAATCCATTATCATGTTGAATAATAGTTATATCAAGATCAAGTTCATTCATTCATATTCTATACCATTTGACATCGAACAAGACCAATTTGAAGGAATTAAAGTCACACTCAAGTATGTCATCCAAATACCCATAGTATTGACTTTCATATACTTGTATATGTGTGTCACTTCTAGAGGAAACATTGGTGACCTGGAAGACTATAGTTATCTCGTAATAATAATAAAATCCTCTTTTCATGCAAACTTTTGATGCGAAATTTACGACTATTGTACCAAATAGCCTTGTGGTGTTTCAACTGCAATATGCCAAACACGTAACAAAATGCATTGTCAACTAATAAACATATTCATATAAATTGGAAAGTATCTAGGAAAAACAACACACACACACACCTATATTCACATTAATCATTTGTAAAATAACTTAATAAAATATTATAGGGTGAAAATGCATGCTTGCTTGTTTATCTTTCAAACCATTTTCTAAATCAATTTCCTTCTATGTAAGATCAGTATCTCCTTTATGATGAGCTTCTATAACCAATGTAGGCACCCATTCCCATGATAACCTACCATCACATTGTATACATCTTTCAATCCATACCTCCATATAGTCAAGATCGTTTGTAATGTACATATGTAGTGCATCCACTCTTGACCAACTTTATTAGAAAATCAAATTTCACTAATAAACTTTAGTTACCATGGTAAATATTAATAATTGGTGAAAGAATAAAAATAAAATAAGAATTATATAAACAAAATGGAAAACCTATATGTATTATAAATCATCTTCACATTAAATATCTAATTACCTCTCACTTTGCTTATTCTTCAGGCTTTCCCCATAGGTGCTCCCCTTCAATTTTGTTGATGGAGTTCATATCCCAAATGTGATCCACATGTGTATTTATTGCTAATTTAGGAATATATCGATTAATATACACCATGGATTGATATACCATATATCCCTCTACCATAGAACCCCCAACATCACTCTCAATTTCCCAATACCCAATTTATCTTCTATAAAATATTTGAAAGAAACATAGTAAGAATAAAGAATAGCAACAAATTACTAAGAAAACAAAAAATTTAAGGAAAATTAAAGAAGACAAATCAACTAAAAACATATAAAAAAGATGTCTTGTGCATTTCAACAATTTGTTATCATTAATCTTATTCTTCATCCAAGTCAACATCTGTATTATTCAGTTCATAATTGATGTTGAAAGGGTTGGCCATATCAGTGTCGTCATGAATTTTGTCACTTCCAATCATATCTTCGTCATTATAATCATCAAGAACATTGTCTCTTATGTTTCATTTGACTTCTTCAAGTTCTTTATATGACAGTGCATTATCGATATCATCTTCATCCATAATATTGTCTCCATTAACATCTTATTGAACTTCTTGGATGTCTTTGTTTGATACATGAACTTCTCCTCTACATCATATTCTTCTTCAATATCATCTCCTTTTTCTACATTACACTCTACCAACCTTCCTCTTTGATCATATATAACAACATATGGCCAACCCTCTCTACCTGGAACATCTGAGTAAAAGACTTGTTTAGATTGGCTTGGAAGAACATCATAATCTAGTCCTAGCTCAAATGAACTTGTATTAACCATGGTAAATCAATTATCATGTTCAATAATAGTTCTATCAAGATCACGCTCATTCATTCATATTCTATACCATTTGACATCAAACAAAACCAATTCGAAGGAATTAAAGTCACACTCGAGTATGTCATTCAAATACCCATAGTATCGATTTTCAGATACTTCTGGATGTATGTCACTTCTAGAGGAAACATTGATGACCTAGAAGACTATTTTTATCCCATAATAATAATAATAATCCTCTTTTCATGCAACCTTTTGATGTGAAATTTACGGCAATTGTACCAAATAGCCTTATGGTGTTTCAACTGCAATATGCCAAACACATAACAAAATACATTGTCAATTAATAGACATACTTGTATAAATTAGAAAGTATCTAGAAAAAAAACACACACACACACCTATATTCACATTAATAATTTGTAAAATGACTTAATAAAATATTGTAGGGTAAAAATGCATGCTTTATCGCTTATCTTCCAAACCATTTACTAAATCAGTTTCCCTCTATTTAAGATCAGTATCTCCTTTACGGTGAGCTTTTATAACCAATGTAGACACCCCTTCCCATGATAACCTACCATCACAGTGTATACATCTTTAAATTCACACCTCCATCTAGCCAAGATTGTTAGCAATGTACATATGTAGTGCATCCACTCTTGACCAACTTTATTAGAAAATCAAAATTCACTAATAAACTTTAGTTACCACAGTCAATATTAATAATTGATGAAATAATAAAAATCAAATAAGAATTATATAAACAAAAATGAAAACTTATATGTATTATAAATAATCTCCACATTAAATATTTAATTACCTCTCACTTTCTTATTCTTCAAGGTTTCCCCAATAGGTGCTCCCCTTCAATTTTTTTGATGGAACTCACATCCCAAATGAGATCCACATGTGTATTTTTTTCTAATTTAGGAAGATATTGATTAATATACACCATGGATGATATACCATATATCCCTCTACCATAGAACCCTCAAGACATGATATTTTTCTATCCAAAGCCTTCAATGATTTCAAGTGTCTCTCCACCATCCACATTGACCTTGTGTGTATAGGTCCACACAATTCAATCTCCTCAACCTGGTGTATGAGATAGTTTTCTTGTGCATTGAAAAATGTTGGATGTGGATATTTTCATTTCACACATTAGCCAAGGAATTTCACCCTTCCAATACTTTATACCTTCTTTATGGATTTATTTCAATGATAACCATCTACAGATAATACAAGCAAATAACATGTTTCAAAAAAAACATAATATATTACATTACAATTAAAGCACACGTCATTAATTTGAACAAAAAATTGAAAAAACACTTTGCATATAAATCACTACTTACTTTATGTATTTCTCAAGATCATATATAATTTGTTTGACATTGTCTTCGAATTCATATGGGAGAGATACAAGTAGAACAAACTATAACAATAACAATAAAATGTTATTTTTTAAATCCAAAGTAGAAAAAAAAACTATGAAGATTTATACCAAAACTGAAATATATATAAAAAATAATCAACTTAATGAAGGTATGCCAATTGTATGTTTTTACCCCACGAAATTCACCTTTCTTTGATAAGATCTTTTTTATGTTGATGAAAAACCCATGGGAAATTTAATTCTTCGAATGAACTCTTTTACATCATAGTTTTTCTTCTCTATTAATAACCATGGAAGGTTATTTTAGCCTTCATCTTTATTTGATCGGATCGTACTTTGAATTGCATGATCGGATTCTTGAATGTGACCACAAATTTTGACGATTCTTTGTTTATCCCCCCCACCATCTATGATTCAACATAACATTTAATTCACATTCTTCCTGATAGGCATCGTATCAAACAAATGAACTATTCTTAGGTCCTCGTAGTAGCAAAACCTCATAAATTGAGTGGGATAACTTTTCATTCCTTATGGAAGCCCATTAATAATACCTTCATGACCTTCATGATGAAGCATAGAAGAAATCACAACAATAATTATCAAATACTATAAAATAAATTACATAAAAATAAACATTCAAAACATTATATATATGTGATACATAAATAAATTACATGCCTTGACGATTTCTATTATATTCCAACTTCCATAGGTGAGGTGTCATTCTCCATGGTTTTAATCCATTCTCTTCTTTCCCATTGAAAAAACATTTTTCAGTAGTGCAATAACCATGGTTCTTAGAAAGGAAGTGCCTATACTCATCAAACACCTCCTTTCCTAAAACATTTGGACAACAATATTTCATCTTAGGACCACAAACTGGACATGAAAACTTACCCTTTGTTTGAAGACCTACATTAAGAGATGGATTAATGTCAAAATATACAAAGGTATTATTTAAAAACATGCATGATATCTTCAAATAATTAGATACTATTAAAGTGCAATATTGGAGCGTTACATACCACAAAAATTTGTTAGTCGTCGGGCATCATGAATTGTCCATATAAGTATTCCATGGAATATAAATTTCCTTTGTGTTATTGGTTTACAAATGGAATACATTGCGATGCTAGTCAATAACTTTAGTAACTCATCGATAAGAGGCTCGATATATACATTCATATCTTTAACTTAGTACTTACCTAGTAATTATTTGAAATTACACATAATTAATACCATGATATGTATGTATATAAGTAAATAAACAAATATAAGATATTGTGCAACAAACAAGCCAAATGAAAATGTTACATTTGAAAAAATAATGTAAACAAATATTTGGAACAATCATTTCCAACATTATGTGCTCCCTCTTTATTGACATCTAAGGAGGAAGGTTATTGTTGATAACAAAAATTGGCCACACTGAATGAATAGAACTGAGCTCTCCAAACGGATTAACACCATCAGCATTCAATGAAGTCCTAACATTATAAGGTTAATCCTTAAAATGCAACCATTTTTCCTCAATTTCCCTAAATGCATAACCAATTACAAATATTTGAAGAACACTTTATCCACTTCTCTTTCGTGCATGGTAATCCATAAATTGTGTTAAGCTTTTGTACTTGAAAAATCACTACAATTGTGGAATTATAGGAATATGACGAAAAACCTTTTGAGGCACATTTTTTGTTATTTGATCGGTTCGATATATACTACTCTAAAATTGTGGGGAAAAAAATTTGATGCGGGTTGTCCATAATATATTAAATGATCATTAGGACATGCATCTATAGCTTGATACTCCATTCCATTTTATTTCATAATGGTATCTAAATCTCAATATGTGCGAGGTAAAATATTTGAAGATGGTAATTGAATTCAAATAACAATCTGCAACACAAAAATCACTATTTAATGTAAAGAATATTAATCATAAACATTCCATTCTTATTTCACACATTAATTAAAACAAAAAAGGGAAAAACATCAACCTTTAATAATATGTGATGAAGCATATTACATACATTAAGATTTATCATACAAGTGTTTGAAAAACCATTCAAAACATTTAAGTTCACCAACAATAATGTAGCAAAGAGAATATTTGATTTTGAACCTTCATAAAGTGGTGACATTGCCTTTCTATCAAAGGTTCATCAATAATATCATCTTCATTGTCATCATCGCCATTGTTAATCTAGGTTGTCATTGGTGTCAATATGGCATTGTTGAAGATGCCTAAAACCCTAAAAATGTCATAACCCTAATCCCCTGAAAAGCCCTAATATAGAATTGGTTGAATAATGGATGATGCCCATGAAAGTATAAGCATATTACATACTAAAACCCTAAATATACATGTGAAAACCCTAGGTATCATGGAGTAAACCCTATCCCTAAAAGAAAACCATAGCAAGAAAGCCTAATTATTAAAGAAACCCTAGCATTATATCTTGAAGCCCTAAGTCCTAAATGAAGTGCCAAATATAAATCTAACCTTTAAACAACAAATACATATAACCAACCTATAAAATAAGTACCTAACGTACATGTATAACCATGACAATACATAACATAAATTATGTTTCCAAAACGCTATATAAAAGAACATGTACGAGCATAATGTTTTTAACACTGGACGTGTACAAAATTAAATTAAGTTGGAAACAGATTTTATAGCATTAACTGGTCGGCTCCACCACATACATTACATAATGCATATCGACTCTCCATATTACGTCACATACCACGCTTATTTTGTCACCTTTAGTTATACCCAACAAACACGAGTATTCATTTATGTGTCAGCTCCATACATGACAATTCAAACCATTGCAAGTAGATATATATACAGTGTGAACATAATTTCATTAGACAATCCTTCACCGTAGAAATAATTAGGATGATACATAGCGAGGAACAAGAAGTTCACATCTCGTGAACTTAGAAAGTATACAAGCGTGACTGAATTCAGAATTTTTTTGGTTCAAACCTGAGCTTCTTTGCGGACCTGTGAGAGGCCAAAGTTCGGGCAAATAATTGAAGCACATATCTGTTACAACTATAATCCTCGGCTCTGAAGAATCTGTAATACTAATCAAGCTTGGATCTGTGGTAGTCGCAGAATTGTTTGACAGTGTAGCTCGGACCTGTGATAACTGTGTAGCTTAGATATATGAAGAAAGTCTATGATTTGAAACTCGTATCTATAGCATCACTTTGGTCCTGTAGCATCAGCTTGTGACATATGTGAATAATATCTCTCAGGCTTGTGGTTGTCATCAGAATAGTGGAAACCATTTTTCAAGATCTGTGGTGAAGAAATCACATTCAGAACATTGTTGAAGGCTTGTGGACTTGTGGTGACATATCCTATTGTGCAGATCTCTGGTAGCATATCCTTTGGACCTGTGAGGAGTGATTACACTTCAAAACTTTGAAATAGTATTGGAAATCTATTGCAGAATTTGGAAGAAAAAGTATTGATATTATATTACAGATCTCAGAGGCACAATATTGGTTGTATATTTAAATACAATTGAAGGAAGCGCTAAGAGACCACTTGAAGCATGATTTGAGGAAAAACTTCTAAAGCTACCTTGAGCAGATTTTTGGGCTTATTCTTGGACCCGACATTGAAAAAATATTGAAGGAACCTTGAAGTATTATTGAAGCAACTTGTTAAAGGATATTGTAAGAGTGGTGTACAAGGCCTATTGAAGATAGCTTAAGAATTGAAGACTGGTTGGAGAATACTTTGTTGAGAAACTCATTGAAGACCTGGAAGCATTGCTATTGAAGACACCTTGAATTTCTTGGAGATATCATTGGAGACCATGATGCGTTGAAGCAATCATGAGGTGACTTTGAAGATATTTCTTGGGTAATATGAAGAGCAGTGGTGACTCCTTTTAAGAATAAAATTTTGTCATTTATGAAGTGGTTTGGAGAAGGCATTGTTGAATATTGATAGGGATCGGTGAAGAAGCCATTGGGATTCGTGAAGTACAACTAAACACATCTTGATGAAGTAAAGAAAGGGTTGGAGCCCTAGAGGTTGTAGCCTCAAAGAAACAAGGTTGGTGCCTTGGAAGACAGAGTTGGAGCTCTAGAGGATAGGAGTCCTCAATAGACTAAGTTGGTGCCTATACTAGAGATAGGGTTGGAGCCCTAGAAGTTGGTGCCTCAAAGTGACAAGGTTGGAGCCTTGGGAAGTCCAAGTTGGTGCTTGGAAAAATACAGGTTGGAGCCTGGGAGATTGAAAATTGGTGTCTTCATCTAAGGTTGGATCCCTACACAAATATTGTACTTGATTTATTGAGATTAATAAAAATATTTATTATTATTGTTCATTTTGTGTTCTAATTATAAGTGATCTAATAGGTAAAAATAACAATTGAAAAGAAATACTAATTCGCCCCCCCCCCCCTAGTATTTCCAACAATTGGTATGAGACCCAATACCTTCACTCAAAGCCTAATAGCTTGAAGGTTGATCATTAGAACACAAATGGCGAAGCCAAGGAAGAAAGTATTCAATCCTCCTAAAGACATGTCTCCCTCAACCACCAAAATTGTAGTCAATCAATTTGTGAAGGCTCCATTGTTCAATGGAAACTTTGATATGTGGGAGGAAAGAATGAGGAATTTCTTAAAGACTCAAGGCATTGAAGTCTAGAAATCGGTGATTGTTGATAACATGATGGATGGAGAATCCAAGGAACATAATACAAGAGAACTGAAAGCAATTTTGAATGGGCTACCTGATTCTATGAAGGTCGATTTTCAAAAATGTTCGTCAGCAAAAGGCATATGGGATAAAATTCATGATCTTCACTCAAAAGGAGCATTGACAATGATCTCTAGTCAAGAAAATGATGGAAAACAAGAAGGAAATCTAGAGTATATCAAGGAAGGTGATAAGAGTGATAACATCAAGGCTAAATAATACCTAGAAGATGAAGAGAATGAAAAAGATTTTGAAGAATATATCCTCACTAAACTTATGGATACCATGGAAGAGATTAACAATTTGAAAAGGGAAAATGAGGAACTTAAGAAGAAAGTGCAAGTTGGCGACCAGGACAAGACAAGGAAGGAAGTTGACCTTATCAAGCTTCAAGTACAAGAAAGAGATGAGGAGCTCACCAAGATTAAGGAATAATTTCATCAAAACAAGAGAAAGAATCATGAAGAAGTCATATCCATGAAAAATCAATTGGATAAGGCAAAGAAATGGGAAGATGCTTTGTCAAGCCACCTTGAACAAAGGCACAAGAACTTGAACAAACTTGAAGAAGAAATTAGTCAATACAAGGAAGAGGTCTCCTCTCTTAGATCTCAACTAGAAGAATCAAGGAATCAAGCACAAGGAGATGAAAAGGTGATGGAAGCTTTGACATTCATAGAAGGACAAGTTGATAAAGCAGAAAAGGAGAGAAACACTATGATATGCCAACTAGAAGAAAAGTATGATGACATCACCAAGTTAAATCATAAATCACTTCGCTTAAGGCCCAATCATATTAAGCAACCAAGATGAAGGAAGAAATGAAGATCATTCTATCAAAGAATGATGAAAAATGCAAGAAAATGAAGGAAGAAATTGTCTTTCTTAAAAAGGAAGTTGACTTGCTGAATACGAACTTGAAAATTTCTCAAATCCTAGATGACATCCTAAGTCATCAAAGGTCTCCCCTTCATAAATCAGGTCTTGGCTATGCAGGTGAATCCTCAAGAAAGAACTATACAAACCCTAATGCTTCAAACAACAAGGATGTGAGGAACCTTGGAAGAAACATTGATGCTCTCAGTCCCAACAAAGGCAAGGAGAAGAGTCAAGACAACAATGGATGAAATCCAACTCCAAGGAGAAATGCAGATGGTGTCAAGGATGCAAGAAGCAATGGTTATCATCAAAGGATCCCAAGGAAAAAATACTTCAGAATTACATCAAGGAAATTTTCATCTCCTAGGTATCAAAGTATATTTCTTGGTTATTGCTACTTTTGTACAAACTTTGGGCACATGGCAAAATATTGTAGGGCATATCACAAAGATAATTATAATGGTCCCCATCAATCTCCAAGAAGCAATTTTGCAAGAAGAGTTCATGAATTTTTATACATGAACAATATAGAGTGCTTCAAGTGTCATAACATTGGACATATGGCACGTGATTGTAACTTGACTTGGGCCCCTACACAAGCTAGAACCATACCAAAGAAAAAGGTTACACAAGTATGGAGAAGGAAGCAAATACAATTCAAAAGTTTCTTGAACTCTCCAGCCAACAACACATGTTGTTGACTCGATGATGTCATCCTCGATATTACAAGTATTTGATGGGGAGACTCTGCCAAAAGGAAGACCATGCATACAGTTAGGGGGAGCTTATGATGATTAAGCATTCTTTCAAAATCTAACTATGAATGGGCCCTATGAAATCCTTGAAGAGATATATTGACAATCATTCTTTGATAGATCATTTCTTTGGAACACTCCATTGAAGAACATGATCTCTTATATATCCAATGGACTATTGTTGAAGATGTTTTCCACTTGATCACTAAGCAGGTAATCTTTCCTGAGCTAAAGGAGGTTGTGCAGATAGGGGGAGTTGGTTCATCACATAAAGAAATGTAAGCACATCTATCATGAACCACATTGCCAGAAAAAGAACATCATGACAAGGGGAGTACTTTGGGCACCCCGTTTGCCATTGATGTCAAAGGGGGAGAGAATGTTGAAAGGGAAAGAATATTGCCATCAATGACAAATGGGGAGATTGTTAATATAGGTTGTCATTGATGTCAATATGGCATTGTTGAAGATAGCTAAAACCCTAAAAATGTCATAACCCTAATTGCCTGAAAAGACCTAATATAGAATTGGTTGAATGATAGATAGTGCCCATGAAACTATAATCATATTACATACTAAAATCCTAAAATACATGTGAAAACCCTAGATTTCATAGAGTAAACCCTATCCCTAAAAGAAAACCATAGCAAAAAACCGTAAAATTATATCTTAAAGCCCTGAGTCATAAATGAAGTGCCAAATATAAATCTAACCTTTAAACAACAAATACATATAACCAACCTATAAAATAATTACCTAACATACATGTATAACCATGACAATACATAACATAAATTATGTTTCCAAAATCCTATATAAAAGAACATGTACAAGAATAATGTTTTTAATGCTGGACGTGTACAGAATTAAATTAAGATGGAAAGAGATTTTATAGCGTCACATACATTACATAATGCATATTGACTCTCCATATTACGTCACATACCACGCTTATTGTGTCAGCTTTAGTTATACCCAACAAACACAATTATTAATTTACGTGTCGGCTCCATACATGACAATTCAAACCATTGCAAGTAGATATATATACAATGTGAATATCATTTCATTAGACAATACTTCACCGTAGAAACAATTAGGATTAATACATATAGAGGAACAAGAAGTTGACATCTTGTGAACTTAGAAAGTAAACAAGCGAATGAATTCGGATTTTTCGTGGTTCAAACCTGAGCTTCTCTGCGGACCTGTGAGAGACCAAAGTTCGGACAAATAATTGAAGCACGTATTTGTTACAACTATAATCCTCGGCTTTGAAGAATCTGTAATACCAATCTAGCATGGATTTGTGGTAATCGCATAATTGTTTGACAGTGTAGCCCGGACCCATGATAACTGTGTAGCTTAGATATATGAAGAAAGTTTATTATTTGAAACTCGCACTTTGTAGCATAACTTTGGTCCTATAGCATCACCTTGTGAGATATGTGAATAATATCTCTCAGGGTTGTGGTTTTCATTGGAATAGTGGAAATCATTTTTCAGATTTGTGGTGAAGAAATCACATTCAAATCTTTGTTGAAGGCTTGTGGACTTGTGGTGACATATCTTATTGTGCAGAGATTTGGTAGCATATACTTTGGATTTGTGAGGAGTGATTACACTTCAAAACTTTGAAATAGTATTGGCAATCATTTGCAGGCTTTGGAAGCATAAGTACTGATAGTATATTACAGATCTTAGAGGCACAGTATTGGTTATATATTGAAATACAATTGAAGGAAGCACTAAGAGACCACTTGAAGCATCATTCGAGGAAAAACTTCTAAAGCTACCTTGAGAAGATTTTTGGGCTTGTTCACTTAGACTAGACATTGAAGAAATATTGAAGTACCCTTGAAGTATTATTGAAGAAACTTGTTAAAGGATATTGTAAGAGTGGTGTACAAGACCTATTTAAGATAGCTTAAGAATTGAAGACTTGTTGGGGAAGACTTTGTTGAGAAACGCATTGAAGACTTGGAAGCATTCCTATTGAAGACACCTTGAATCTCTTGGAGATATCATTGGAGACCATGATGCATTAAAGCAATCATGAGGTGACTTTGGAGATATTTGCTTGGGTAATATGAAGAGTAGTGGTGACACCTTCTAAGAAGACAAGGTTGCCATTGATTAAGTGATTTGGAGAAGGCATTGCTAAAGATTTGATAGAACTCAGTGAAGAAATTATTGGGAGATGTGAAGTACAACTAAACCCGTCTTGATGAAGTAAAGAAAGGGTTGGAGCCCTAGAGGTTGGAGCCTCAAAGAAACAAGGTTGGTGCCTTGGAAGATAGGGTTGGATCCCTAAAAGATAGGATTCCTCAATAGACCAGGTTGGTGCTTGCAATAGAGATAGGGTTGGTGCCTCAAAGTGACAAGGTTGGAGCCTTGGGAAGTCCAAGTTGGTGCTTCGAAAAATACAGGTTGGAGCTTGGGAGATTGAATATTGGTGTCTTCATCTAGGGTTGGAGCCCTACACAGATATTGTACTTAATTATTGATATTAATAAAAGTATTTTTTCTTATTCTTCATTTTGTGTTCTAATTATAAGCGGTTAACTGGTAAAAATAACAATTGAAAAGAAATATTGATTCACCCCCCCCCTAGTGTTTCCAACAGCCATAACTGACTAGTCAAGCGAACAATTCTTAGATAAATTCATTTCTCCCATCATCTTGAACTATGTTATTATTTCATCTTCTTTTGTAAGATAATTAAATTGATCTTCAATATTTTCTCCAATCTCTTCCTTGTATTGACCAATCTCTTATTCTTAACTTTCACTTATAATTAGAACACAAAATATTGATCTTTCAATAATAAGTGTAGACCTAGATAGACATTGCCATGTAAAAGAAAAGAAAAGTTTGATAAGGGTTTGCCAGTCTAAGTGCACCCTAATAAAGAAGTAAAAATGCTAGGATAAAGTAGGTAGGGTAAGTAGATGATAGTTGCAGAATAAATGTGTGGTGAATGGTTAAGTTTAAATGCTTAAATCTTTTGTTTTCATCACTTGGACATAGCACAACTCACATTGGATACAGCGCATCAAAGCAACAAAATCAGATTAATTAATTTCCCCATTCATTTTCCTCTTAAGTTTCACTAACTTCCCCTAAACACTAAAGGCATTTACAAAATTAAAGGGGTTCAGAGCATTTTTCTGACTTCTAGAGGGACCGGACCCTCGGTCCAATAATTTATAAGGCCTAAGTACTTAAATCATCCATAAAATTCATTCATTCCCTTTCATAAGCTTTTCCTAAGTAAAATCTTATTTTACTTAGGAAAATTACAAAATTTTCCATAAAAACCCTTTTTCACTTTAAGCCTAAATTTGAATACACACATCAAATGTTTTATGCTTAGCATTTTCATTTTATAATATCATATTAACTATTAACTTGTATTAATTTATAAATTCCTTATTAAATTGACCCATTCCCGTATTATTGTAACTATATAATAATCCTGAAATACTATATATCCCGCCCCGGGTTAATTATAACCGTAACACGGTTTAATATGGGAATTAATTAGTTAATCTGTAACTAATTAAGAACCCGACCCCTTGCCACATTAAAAAGGGATTAGTTAACCCTCACAGTTAATTAATAGTCTTTCCAACCAATCCTGACACCCCCGATATGATTAAAAACTCTTAATTATATCGGGCCCGCCCTCATTAAACTCTCGTCACTTCGCATCCCCTATAGTCGTTCGATCAAGTCTCTGAGATCAGACGACTGTTATGCATATCGCACAACCCTTTGCGACCGCACGTTAGCACGCGATCGTAAAGCGGTTTTGTGTACAATACCACCACCATGCGTCGCTCATTGTATGGAATCGTGCGGATGAGCCCGAATACCGCCCCCCTCCAATAGCGGTGCGATAAAAACCACTTACTGCCTCCCACTAAATGAAAAAACATCACATCATCAAGTTGACGCCATCTGTCCACTATTCATTCAAAACTTACTTGCTAATATCAACCGTTTACCCGTTTAAACACAAAAACCCCAGTTTTGCTCGTTTTCACCTGATTGTGCAGTAAAACCCTATGAAACCCATCTGTGCCACCTGAAGCCTATGTTAAACGATTCGAGCATGTTTTACCTCCGTAAAAGCATTCTAGACTCACTCCACAAACCTTTCAAGCTCAAATGAAACATTTTCGACCTCCCATGCAAACCAATGCTTTCTTAACCGCTTGTTTTGTTTTACAGGTGATCAGAAGACCACAGCCTTGGATAAACAGTCTTAATATTAGTCATAAGACCTCTTTACTCCAAGATTGTTATCAAATCTATTCAAACAGAGATGGAAAATAAAACATACAGTTAAAAGATAAGCAGAGGAAACATGAAATTAAATGATTTACTGTTGAAATAGACAGTAAAAACCTAAATATACAGTGAAGGTAAAAGGACACAATAAAGAACAGTCAAAGTGTATTAGGTTTAAAGAGTATCAAATTGAATACCAAGTCAAGTAAATCAGCTAGGATGAAGATAAACAACAAAGAAGACAGTTACAAAGGATAGCATACAGATTCATGTCAAAGTGAAGATAGATGAAAAAACAGAGCGGTAAAAGTAAAAAGTAAACAGTAAACAGTAAAAGTAAAAATGGATGCAATAAGGGTTAAACAAGGATGAAAACAATTTCATCAACAACAATGAAGTTTATCCAAAGTAAAAGTGAAAAACAGTTAAAACAAATTCAAGGTTAAAGGATGAAATTAGAGCAAAAATGGTACATTCTTCATAAATTTCATGTTTAAGTCGTATTTTTGCAGAAACTATTGTGACCAATACAATATGTATTTTGCAAAACGGAAGGAGGTTTTTGTTCCTAACAGACCAATATACAAAACCCTATCTCATTTTTTACACAGGAATTACCAAAAGTGAGATAAGTACATGTTTTCACTGCTTATTTTTCAGTGTGTGCAAAGTCTTGTTTTTAACATCTTGTTGCACAGAATATTGTGAACAATTGGAGTTGAATTTTGGGAAACTGAGAGACATTTATCTCAACAACATTCTTATATACAATAACCTCTTTCATGTTTTACATATCTATCTCAGATTGAGATATACAAGCGTATAATTGGACCCTAAGTTTGCATAATTTTTGGGGCAGAATGCACAAAGGAAGGATGCAGTTAGTGACTGGGATGCCTCATCATCAACTAAGAGTTGCTATCAAATTCAAGACTCTTCTTTGTCACCATAAATTCATAGAAATAGTGCCAAATAGATTCATTAGTTTTGAATGTCCTTTATTTAAGTTCTATTATTGTAAAACAGTTTGAAATATTTGTAAACCAATCTTGATATTTTTTCAAGATATTTCAGTTTAGAATTAGTATAAATACTTCTTCATTTGAAGTGTTTTGGGTGATTTCTTTAACATTGCTGTAAAACTGATTATTTTGAAATAAAAAATGTTGTTGGACAAATTTTTCATGGCTGGCTGGATGAAGGATTGATATAAAGGACTTTTCACAAGATTCATGTGTTGAACACCAGACAAATAAGTATCTTATATCTCGTGTGCTATTGTTTTTCTTGTTTATTATATCAATTATGTTCCATATCTGAATATTAAAACGAAAAAGAATAATTCAGAAAGTGCTTAAGTGCAATCTTTCTTCAATCATTTTTGTTCTCAATGTTTTCTTCTAAACTAGCATAAACAGTGAATTCTTAATTGCTCTTTTTTCCTAGTTTATTCATTTTAATCATTTAGTAAAAAATTCTTAATTGCTCTTTATTGGTGATTAGTCAAATTCTCTTATCTTAAAATATGTTGAAATATTCTTAATTTCCCTTCATCCCTTTTAAGTCCATCCCATCTTTTCAAATCTCTATTTGCTCCCTGTTTAGCTATCTTGCCCTGTGAAGCCATCCTTTGTTGAGAAACCAAGTCCAGTTGAGCCATTTTCTTTGACTCCATTAGCCCAATGGACTAAACTATTTAGTTCTACCTCTCTGCTACTGAATTTCACCACCCAATACAACCAAAAATCCCAAAGCTTTCATAACTAGCCCAAAACCTTATAAAACGAAGCTAAATCTAAAAAAGAGAGCCCTCTCTAGGTACAGATTGGCTAGATTCTGTACCCAAAAGTTGGTTTGTGATTTATCATTGGCATGGAGGATTTCTTGAATCGATAATGGATTGCCTAGGCTTGCCATTTCCTAGGTAGCCATGGTGATTGTGGGTTTACTTCCATTGTTTTGTTTTGGTTGGTTCTCATGTTTCTTTAGCTTGGGTTGCGTTATTAGTCCTAGAAGCCTTGGTTGAACAAATGCTTTGGAAGCCCTGTAACAGCTTGGGTTGAGTTACTAGTCTTAGAAGCCCTGGTTGGACAAACGATCTGGAAGCCCTTGGTGGGTTGAGTTACTTGTCCCAGAAGCCTTGATTCGAAAAATGCTCTGGAAGACCTGTATGAGGTGTGGGTTGAGTTACTAGTTCTAGAAGCCTTGGTTGGACAAACACACTGGAAGCCCTGGAAGGCTTGGATGGAGACCAAACTGATGATGGTTTTTGGTGATGTACGACCGTGAGGTGGAATCATTGTTTGATAAGTTGAGGTGGGTGGCCTCTAGAAGCCCTAGATGAGTTTTGATTGATGTGTTCTCTAAGATCCCACATTCATGCTTGGAATATGGCACGGGGGTGATTGGCTGAAGAGAAACTTAGCTCAGCTAATCTATGGTCGGGTGGAACATGGTAGTACCATCACCGGTTGGTTCATTGCAATATTAATGAAAAATTCATTTCTTTGATTTTCATGTGAAAATGTACCGATGTATATATGGATTTTGATGGTTGATATGTTTATTGTATTTATGTTCCTATTATATTTTTTATATGCACATTTACCCCGGAGGGTGTTACAAAGTGGTATCAGAGCAAGGTTCAAACACTTGGATTAGATGGGCTCTATCATAGGTAAAATGAAGAACAAAGGTTAAATTTTAAACCTTTCTGTCATATCTGTTATAACTTTTCTTATGTGGAATATTATAAGTCGAAAGTTTGTCCATACTGAAGGTAAATCCCACTGATAATGTGGTAAAAAATTCAGATATTGGTTCACAATACTTTAGGAATTTTAATCTAAGGAATATGACCTTCCTGAATGCACCTTTAAACAGGTCACGTCGGAATTTCTGCAATAACTTTTCTTTTGTAGGCTTTCAGAAGCTGAAAAATCGTCCACATTGATGGGAAATACCAATGATTATGTGGTAGAAATTTCAAGTATTGGGTCGCAATAGTTTAGGAGATATGAGCAGAGGGATTCGAGCCTTCTGAATGCTCCTAAAATCAGGTCTCAAACAGGGTACGCTAACATTTTTGTTATAACATTTATTCTGGGCACTCTCAGGAGCTGAAATTTTTTCCACAATGCGAGGAAATCCCAGTTATATTGTGATAAAAATTTCATACATTTATTCGCTATATTTTAGGAGATATGACCAGTGGAAGTCGAGCTTTCTGGATACTCCTAGAATTGTGCACCAAATATGATTGTGTTGGTATTTTTGTTATAACCTTTCATCTATGAAATCTCAGAAGTTGAAATTTGAACCATAGTGAAGGAAAATAACACTGATCATATGATTCAGTTTCCATAACTTGTACTTCTACAGTTTAGGATATATGCATTAAATCATTCGCTATATTAGTTTGCATACAAAGTGTTTGATGAAATGCTTAAATGGTTCAATGATTAATTGCATACAAACTGTTTGATAAAGTGCCCCACTAAGTATGTTGTTTGTGGTTGGGGATAGTATTGATGCGTAATATTATTGTTGTAGTTGATATATGCTTACTTGTATGCAAATATTTTGTTATATTGGTTAAATTGCATTTAAAGTGTTTGAAGAAATGCATACATGAAAATGTAATAGTATAGTAGTTGTTTGAAGAAAAATGTAAAAATATGGTAATTTTTTGAAGAAAATGTTATTTTTTAGATGGGATAGTATTGTAGTATGATAATATGGATGTCGCTGATCTATGCCTATTTTCATGCAAACAATTTGAAAAGTTTCATGTAAGGAAATGGAAAAGTGGCATGTTTTTAGTTATTATGTTACAAGTGGAATAAGTGCAATGTTTTTGACTTAGTCTCATACAAATGTATGAAAAATAAAATCAATTTCTTTTCAAGTGTGGTTAAATTTAGTAGAGCTTTGGAGATCCCATTTCCATAATTGGACATTGGATATCGAACCATTATACCAGCTTCCTCCTTCTACCTTAGTGTGGACCATGGATAGTAAGGGGGTATGCTTATAGGTTGTTAGTATTGGTGAATGCTAATTTCAAATTAATAGACATGATGTCTTGATTTTTGGAACATGTGACTAACTGTGTATGGATTATATGTCATTGACATGTTGATTTCATGATACCTACTTACATCCTTGTATGTTAAGTTACATTTTTGAACATTTTGATTACATGTATCAGTGTTGTAGGTTGATTACAAGAATTTATCGCTTATGTTCGACTGCATGCGTAGGTGTAGTTGATTTAGAAATGCTTATGCATATGGTTGGTTGCATGTGGCAATGTGTACAATGGAGTAATGGTTGTTGTTATGCATGTATGGTCTTGGTTATGATTATGCATATATAGTAGGTAAAACATGACTTGTGAAGTCATTGTATGCAACTTAGGTCATCATGGTGCTATTGGTTGTTATGATGCTAATGTGTTGGCTAAGATAGAGCAGGAGATGTAGATCATCTAATGAGGTTGCAGCATTGGACTTTGGGGTAAGAGCATATCATCATACAAGTATTGTATATTCGGCATGCATGTACATAAGTTAAGGATTATTATATGCCTTAGGGTTATATACATTAGGTTTATGAACATGTATTTGATGTTATGGTTACATTCATTATAGATGTTAGATGATTAGTGTGGTTATATGCATGTGTTAGATAGTCAAGAATGATAGTAACATGTAGTTGTATGCATTGCTATTGTTGTTTATATTAGATAACATGATGATTATGTTGTATGTTGTTGATGAGTATGATATATAGCTTATTGTTGTTATATGTTATTAACTTGATGATTAGGGTCATTTCATTGAGATATTGATGTTATAATTTGGATTGGTCATATGCGTGATGGTTATGTTCATTGCCTTGAAGATCTTGATGTTATATTTATTGTGTTAACCTGGTTTGACCTATGCAGATGGTTATGGTTGTGATATTCGGGTATGAACTGACATATTTGTGAGATGGTGTCATACTCATCTAGATTTACTTTGCATATGTGTATGATTTTATGATGTGCACATGTTATTTAGATATTGTTATGGATATCATGATCTTATGAGTGCTTGAGCTGATGTGTTGTAAAGTTATATCATGCTAACCTAGCTTTATTGTGTAGACAAGATAGCCTCCCCTGATATACATTAAGGTATGAGTTTTATTATGCCATATATTTGGTGCTTGGTTGTTTGATTATGACGTCTATTTGGTGTTTGATTGTTTGGTGCCTAGTTGATTTATTTAACGTGGTATGTTTACAATTGGTTGAATGATTGATGAATTGCTTAATATGAGTATGTATTCAAATGATTTTGCTTTAAGATGATTGTACTAACATGTATGTTTTGAGACAGTTGATGTGTAGTTGAATGTAGTTGATAGTTGTAGCATTATGTCTAATGACTATGGATTATAACATGATTGTTTGTAAAAGTTGATTTCAAATTGATAAATATGATTGTCTTGATATTTGGAACATGTCAACCAACATGTGGTTGACATGTGTGAGCATGATGCAAAGGAGTTGGCAAGAGAGGTTGCCATGAAATCTTGAATATGGCTCAGGTTGCGCTTTCCTTAGGAACCATGGGGATTGAGTCATGGTGTCAGTCTTGTGCTTTTGTTATTTTGAGCTTGATTTGTGGTTTTGTTTATGTCTAGTGTGAGACCTTTCCACTTTGTTGTAGTGTCATATCATTATGGGCTTTCGTGGTCTTCTTATTGGTTTTTTCTTGTCTTCTCTTTTATTGTTTTAAGTCTTCGGAATTGCTTAGGAAAGATGAAAGTTTATGGAGCTCGGGGAGAGCTATGTGGTACCCGAAGGGTAATGTAAAATTCATATGAAGTTCGGTGCATGAGTATGCGTAGCAGAAGGTAAAGCTATGACAGTCGGTTGGACTAATTGGGTCCATTGCAGTAAATGGACGATAACAGTATAGTCATGAGAAAGGTAATAGGAAAAAGTAAAGTAAATGGATTTGAGGCGTCATATGCCTTAGCTATGTTTGGAACTGTTGTTCTCAATGTTGCGCATGTGTTGCATGAATAAAGGAATTTCTCTTAACCTAGACCTTATGCTATCTGGTAATTTTGTTATGATCATGATTATGTTGATGTTTATATATGTATGTATGAATGTATGTATGTCGTTGTCTGACAGGATCATGATTGTTTTATGCTAACGTTTATATATGTATGTATGTATCCATGTATCTATGTTACCATCTGACAGGGTTCTCAGGGATCATTCTTGTGGAGGAATGATTGCTTATGCATGAGAACGACATGAAGAGGTTCCTGGTCTTACGAGGAATCAAGTGGGAAGAGTAGTCATGACCAATATACGAGGTCAATATCATGTGGATATGATTTGGTATTGTATACTTGTATTATGCCTATGTTTATGTTATGACAGGTAATGTTGAAGGATGCATCAACAAAGTGAAAGTAGTGTGGTCTATGGCATGCTAGGATATGCATGGATGAGATACTGGAAGCAAGGTTTCTTGGTAAGGACAGCATGGTTTTGGATGTGTGGTACTACTGTTGTGCATATACTGTATATGTTGTACATGTTTCATATATGATGTGTGCACATGCAGTGTTGTGTATACATAACATGTGTACATGTTATTTATGCAATGTTATGTACATGATGGTACAAATAATGTTGTGTGAATATTTCATATGGGGCGTTGTATACATATTGTATTGTCTTCACGACGTATATGTAGCATGTGTGCATATGGTGCTCTGGGCATGTTTGATATGCAATGTTGTGTACAGATAATGCTATGTACATGTTGGGAATGCAATGCTATGTACAAGTGGTGTTGCGTGCATGTTGTACACGTGGTGCTATGTACATATGATGTGGTGTGCATGATTGTACGAGTGGTACCGTGTGCATGTAGTGTTGTGTACATGTTGTACAAGTGGTGTTGTGTGCATGTGCTACTATGTACTTGTCGTGCATATGGCGTGATGTACATGTCGTGCACGTGGTACTGTGTACATGTGTTATTGTGCACGCATTGTATAGTGGTGTAGTGTACATGTGGCACTATGTACACATTGTGCAAGTGGTGCCATGTACATGTGATGTTGTCCACATGTTGTGTAGGTGGTGCAGTGTACAGGTGGTACTGTGTACATGTTGTACATCTGGTACTAGTGCATGTGTGGTATTGTGTGCATGTCATACATGTTTTGTTGAGGGCATGTGGTATTATGTATGTGCATCATGTATTCGTTGTACTGTGGCATGTGTTCTTGTTGTGTTTTACTCTATGTAGGTACATGTATTGGGTGGCATTGCACATCAGGTATAGATGGATGCACTGTGTTGTACATTGGTTGTAGATGTATGAGTTGTACGTCAGGTGTAGGTGTATGTATTGCATGGTGTTGTGTGTGATGCACACTATGTGTATGTGCACCTAGTAGAGGAGAAGGCACTGGATGTTTGTCAGGTGTGGCAACCAATCCAATGTGTGTACAGAAAGAACAAAGGCAGAAGTAAGGATCGATGAAGGAGAAGTATCAGTATTGTATTTCATTTTTATTATGCATGTGATTTATGATTCTAGTATATGATGATTACATGTGATCTATGATTTTGGTTTATGATGGTTACATGTGATTTATGATTTTGATCTACGATGGTTGTGTTTGAGCTAACCTGATGTGATATTTTTATACATTTTGATTTGATCAAAGATGCTAGTTTGACTTCTTGTGACAGGAAGCAAACAGGATTCTAAGTGTACCTTATTGACGAACTACCAATGAGTTATGATTTGAAGTTATTTCAATTTATTTTGAATCTAATGGAAGTTATGTTCTTGGTACATGAAGCATGAACATACCCAATTGGGTGGTTGAAATCGACTACAAGAGTTAGCAGCAACAACGAAAGAAATTGGAACATGTAGCAGCATTCTGGTAAAGTATTTAGGAACAGGGCCGTTGTGGAACATTGGTACCCAATAGTGTCCATTGATTTCCATGAGCATGCTATGACTGGTATGATGTGTTGAAGCAGGTATATGCCTTGGTTTTTGTATCTTCTGATGCGAGGAAGCCTTGCCAAGGGATGGATTGCCCGAGATGGGGGTTCCAGTGGAACTTGGAAGGTGAGTGACCACACGGAAGGGGTGACCGGATTCCCAAGGGACTATGTAGCAGGGAAGGGAAGGTCACTGATGGATTTGTTTTAGTCATTAGAATTTCCATATGGAATCAGATGCACATTGGGAGTGTGCCCTAGAACAATGAGTCGATAATTGTTCGCTAAGAGGACAAGTGGTGCGGTATTATAGTATTGGACATTGGATGCAGATTTGACTTTGTAGTGGATTCTAGACTTCCTGGGAAGGAGGTGGATCCTATTATTACTTTGAGGGTGGAGGTGTGAGCCTCTGGATTCCCTTGTTGATTGATATGACATTGTATCATTTATTTGTTGGTTAAGAAAATGTGTATATGTGTATATGTGTATATCATTGTAAATACCGTAATGAGTTGTGTTATAAAGCTCCAATATACGGTATGGTTTTTATCTGGTCATGTTGTCATGATGTTTTTCTTTTGAGCGGGTCATTCATTGTAAATACTGTAACAAGCGGTGTTATAAAGCTCCATGGGCAGTATGTTTTGTTTTTGCAGTCATGTTGGTTATAGGTGTCATTGAACATCGAGGATGGTGTTCCCCCAAGGGGGAGGGTTCTGTAATAGCCCTGATGAAAATTCCATGTAAAAATATATAAATACCACGAATGATGGGATGCGTATTCCAAGCTGAATGGTGGGAAAGACATCCTAGGAGGTGTTCATTTGGTTGTTTATGGCTAAGGACATTGGCAAAGGTAACGGCTAAGGAATTAAAGAGGAAAAAAGGCATTTTTGGGACATTTATTTATGAAAATAATGGAAATTAAGAGAAAAGGAAGGTGAAAGGTCACATGTTGCATGTGAGGAGGAAATTGAAGGAAAATAATGGAAAATGAAGAAAATAAAGACCTCATTAATAAAAAGGCTTCTGAGGATTAGTGGGGAAGGCTTGGTTATTTAGCTTTGGAGCTCTCTCATTATTCTCTCTCTCTCTCATACTCTTGGATACTTAGAGTTTTATTGGATCACCCTTGGTGGGTGTGGCATACTTGGATTCTTAGAGAAAGAAGGTAAAGGAAGAGAAGGAAAGCACAAGAAGGCATCAGCATCAGCAACTACATCATATTTTCTTGCAGGTACCGAGTTGCATGTATGTTTTCTTCACTAGTTTTGGCATGCATGGCACATGCATGTGGTTTTTTGGTTGTGATCTATCATTGGCATGGAGGATTTCCTGGATCAACATTGGATTGCCTAGCCTTGTCATTTCTTGGATAGCCATGGTGATTGTGGGTTTACATTCATTGTTTTGTTTTGGTTGGTTCTCATGTTTCCTTAGCTTGGGTTGAGTTATTAGTCCTAGAAGCCTTGGTTGAACAAATGCTCTGGAAGCCCTGCAATAGCTTGGGTTGAGTTACTAGTCCTGGAATCCCTCGTTGGACAAACACTTTGGAAGCCCTTGGTGGGTCGAGTTACTAGTCCTGGAAGCCTTGGTTGAACAAACGCTCTGGAAGCCCTGTATAAGGTGTGGGTTGAGTTACTAGTTATGGAAGCCTTGGTTGGACAAACACTCTAGAAGCCCTACAATGCTTGGATGGAGACCAATCTGATGATGGTTTTTGGTGATGTCCTACCATGAGGTGGAATCACTATTTGATGGGTTGAGGTGGGTGGCCTCTAGAAGCCCTGGATGAATTTTGATTGATGTGTTCTCTAAGATCCCACATTCATGCTTGGAATATGGCACGGGGGTGATTGGTTGAAGAGAGACTTGGCTCAGCTAATCTATGGTCAGGTGGAACGTGGTAGTCCCATCACCGGTTGGTCCATTGCATTATTAATGAAAAATTCATTTCCTTGATTTTCATGTGAAAATGTACCGATGTATATATGGATTTTGATGGCTGATATTTTTATTTTATTTACATTCCTATTATATTTTTTATATGCACATTTACCCCGGAGGGTGTTACATGTCTGGGCAATTGTGGAAGGAGGATACCAATATCTAGCAGCAGTCCCCACAGATCCAGTAGAAAAGAAATCATATGAAAAAAATGCCAAAGTCGTCAATGCGTTATTGGAAAGTCTATCATAATTAGAATTCGTCAAAGTTATGCAGCTCAACACAGCCAAAGCAATATGGGACAAAATCATTCAGAGCTACGAAGGAGACTCCCGGGTAAAATGTGCTAAGCTCCAAACTCTCAGAATTCAGTATGAAACTCTCAAGATGCATAGTGATGAAAGTATTGCTAGTTACTTTTTATGAGTAGATGAGATTGTAAATTGTCTGAACAATATGGATGAAGAACTAAAGGAGGCTACCTTAGTTGAGAAAAGTTTGAGATCTTTGTCCTCAAAATTTGAATCAAAATTATCTGCATAGAAGAGAAGTAGGATCTTCAATCTATTACTGTAGTTCAAAATCATGGAATTTTAACTGCCTTTTAAATGAGGAAAGGAGGTACATCTGATATTAGAGAAGCCGCTTTCAAAGCTTCAGCAAAGGGAAAAGAAAAGCAAGATCTCAATGAATCATGATATATTTTAGAAGAAGATGAGGTAAACTTTGTAAAGAAGCTTCAACGGGGTTCGGAAAGAATCAAAGGTAAGCTTCCATTCAAATGTTTTGTTTGTGGTAGAGTTGGCCATTATGTTGCTAAATGTCCTCATAAAGATAATCATGAAAATGGAAAGGAGTCTGCAAAAAGTAATAGAAAATATTTTGTTAATAGAAGAAGTTATTATACTCATGAAGATAGTGATGGCTTGTTTAATAGTGATGAAGATGAATCTGAACAAGATTTTAAACTACTCATGGCTTTTGACAATGACGATTTTATGGATGCCTTAGAAGAGGAAGATTTTCTTGAAGAAATCACTAAACTTAAAATCTATTTTGAAGAAAATAATATGGTCATAGGCACTTTGACACATCAATTCACTGAAAGAGAAAACCACAATGAAAAATTAGAATGTGAAGTAGTGGGTCTAAGAAAAGAACTTGAGAAGAAAAAATCTCTTAATCTTAGATTTTCTAAAGTATCAGAAACCTTAGATGAAATCATCAAGGTTCAGTGTTCTCCACTTGTAAAGACTAGTCTTGGATATACTTGAGAAACATCCCAACCAGAAAAGCCTTCAGTCAACACTAGAAACTATCTTGATGCAGCAAAAACTAGTAAACAATGCGTCAATCCTCAGCAAAAACCTAAAGGTATGCCCCAGGTAAATCATGCTCATTTTACTCCAAGGGTGAAAATCAATAGAAGCACCAATCAAAAGGTGAACACCAAAATATTTTATGATCACAGAAACTTTTTCTTTAATGGACAATGGTTTTCATGCCATAACTTTGGTCATAAAGCTGCTCAATGTGTTGCTTACAAGACTATCATGACTAGAGAAGCAAGAAAACAAAGGAGCGTGACATGAATCAAGAAAATATCTTATAATAACTTTTTTCCTCTTGAAAATGAAATGGAATTTTCATTTTGCAATAAATTTGGTCATGAAGAATCTAAATGCAGGAGAAAATTTCGGCCATAAATTCAAAAGGAATAAGCATCATTAAATTCCAAGGTATGGAAAAGGAAGGAACTTCAGTCAGAAAGATGTGGCATAGCTCTATTTGCAGAAGGACAAGAAAATTAGTGGTACATAGATAGCGGATTCTCTAAACACATGATAGGTGATAAAAATAAACTCCTTTCTTACAAAGCTTTAGAAAAGGAAAAGAATGTCTCTTTTGGAAATGACACACCCATTGTCATTAAGGGTAAGGGTTCTATTTATTTAAAAGAAAAGGTTAAAGCTGGAAGTGTTATGTATGTTGATGGTTTAAATCATAACTTGTTGAGTGTTAGTCAAATGTGTGATCAAGGAAATGAAGTTGTATTCTAATCAAAATAATGTGTGTTTCGTGAGCTTGACACAGGAAAGACCATAATCAAAGGTACAAGAACACCTAGAAATCTATACATACTAAAAGGAGGTCAATAACAATGCTATCTAAGAAAAATAGAAGAGAACTGATTATGGCACAGAAGATTGGGGCATCTAAGCTTTTCTCAAATAAGAAAAGCATGCAGGCTCAAGGCGGTTCGTGATCTTCTAGATATCAGCATACCAGAAAATACCATCTGCAAACCATGTCAATTCGGTAAGAAAACCAGAGTTAATTTCAATGTCAAAGAAGGATCACCAAGTAAGCCTCTTGAACTCATTCATACTGATTTGTGTGGGCAACAAGGAAAAGTTCACCTCGTGGAGAAGAATACTACATTTTATTCATTGATGATTTTTCTAGAATGTGTTGGATTGGTTTACTAAAGCACAAAGATGAAGCATTTGAAAAGTTTAAAGTCTTAAAAGCTTTAGTTGAAAATGAATTAGATATAAAAATCAAATGTCTCAGATCTAATAAGGGAGGAGAATTCATATCAAATGAATTTTTTGAATTTTGTGAACAACATGGAATATAATGACAGTTCTCTATTGCCAGAACTCCTCGACAAAATGGCATGGTGGAAAGAATGAATAGAATGGTTCAACAAATGGCTCGAGCTATGCTTGACGAATCTGGAACTCCTAAAACCTTCTGGGGTGAAGCCACACATACTACTGTAAATATTCTCAACAAAGCTCATGTTCAAGTAAATAGTGATCAAACTCCATATGAACTTTGGTATGGTAAGTCTCCTACTGCAAAACACTTCAGAGTTTTTGGAAGCAAATGTTTCATCAAAAATACTAATGAAAAACTTAGTAAGTTTGAACCCAGAATAGACAAAGGAATACTTCTTGGTTATTCATCTAGAAGTAAAGGATACAAATTTTATAATAAGAGACTTCGAAAAATTGTTGAATGCATTGATGTTGTCATCAATGAAGCATGCAAAAATCCGAAACAGGTGAAATAAACAAAGGAAGATGACAATGAGGAAGACGGTGAATGCTTTCCCGTATCAAATTGAAAAGATATAGAGGAAGAAACCAATGAAGCATTAGAAGAAGATACAATTGACAAGGAAAAGGCTCCATCCAGGTATGTTCAAAAGAATCATCCAAAATCTCAAATTCTAGGAGAAAAAATCATCTAGAGTATAGACAAGAAGAACTCTTGTAGGAGCTTCCAGTTATCTAGCATTACTATCCTCCATAGAACCACAGAATGTTGATGAAGCTAACAAAGATGAATGTTGGGTTAAGGTCATGGATGAAGAACTTCACCAAATTAAAAAGAATGATACTTGGGAATTAGTTCCTAGACCTCATGATAAAAATGTTATAGGAACAAAATGGATATTCAAGAATAAGTTGAATGAAAATGGAGAGGTTATTAGAAACAAAGCAAGACTTGTTTGTAAAGGGTATGCTCAAAAAGAAGGTATAGGCTTTGAATAAACATTTGCACATGTTTCCAGACTTGAAGCCATAAGAATGTTTCTTTCTCTTTCAATTTTTCGAAAGTTCAAAGTGTATCAAATGGATGTAAAATCTGTATTTCTTAATGGATATTTAGAAGAAGAAGTTTATATTGAACAACTAGAAGGATTAATTCTAGGAAATGATGCAAAGCTTGTATGCAAGCTCAAAAAGGCTCTATATGGACTAAAACAAGCTCTGAGGGCTTGGTATTATCGTCTTGACAAATATCTGCAACAATAAGGTTTCACAAAGGGATCTGCAGATAACAACTTATACACAAATATTGAGAACGATAAACTGCTAATTATTGTTGTTTATGTTGATGATATCATCTTTGGAAGCAATGAAGAATCTATGAGTCAGAACTCTGCTTCTGTTATGCAGCAAGAATTTGAAATGTCTTTACTTGGTGAACTAACTTATTGTCTTGGTCTACAAGTACAGCAAAAAAAAGATGGCATTTTTCTTTCATAAACTAAATATCTCAAGAATATTCTGAAGAAGTACGGAATGGAAGATTCCAAACCAGTATGTACTCTAATGGTAACAGGATGTAGTCTCAGTTCTAATGATGAATCACCTACAGTGAATCAACCAACGTACAGATCTATGATTGGAATTCTACTTTATCTAACAGGTACCAAACTAGATATCATGCATGCAATAGGAATTGTTGGAAGGTTCCAAGACAGTCCAAAGGAATAACATCTTCAGGCTGTAAAAAATAATATTCAAATATCTCCAAGGAACTCAAGACTTTGGTCTATGGTATCCTAAATATACAAATCTCACTCTTCATGCATATACAGATGCGGATTGGGCAGGAAATATTGATGATCGAAAAAACACTATTGGAGGAGAATTCTATATGGGGTCAAGATTAGTGTCTTGGTTCAGCAAGAAACAAAGTTTGATTTCCTTATCTACAATTGAAGAAGAATATGTGGATGTTGCATCTTGATGCACACAACTACTATGGATGATGCAAACATTGCAATATATTCAAATCACATGTTCTCCACCCATCTCCATTCTATGTGATAATAGCAATGCCAATAGTATTTCAAAAAATCAAGTCATGCACTCCAAGACCAAGCACATACCCATTAAGTACCACTTTCTACGAGAACAAGTGCTTGAACAAAAGGTTAATTGGAGTATGTTCCCTCCAAAGAATAGGTTGTTGATATATTTACCAAACCCCTTCCCAGAGAAACATTTGAATATCTCATACAAAAGCTGGGAGTACTTTCTACATCATCAATCTAGTGTTTAGAGGAATGTTTCCTATATGTGGGTTTCATAAATCAGGATTGCATGTATCCACGAGTTTCTGTGGCTACAGGAGCGTATATGTTTTTCTGATAGAAAAATTGTGGGTCAGACTCAAAATTGGTTTATGACATGGGTGTTCAGTCTGATATTGATGGTTACAGTCTTCTGATATGATTTGTTCATTATTTTTTATTTGACTGATGAAGATGCCTTGATGAATGATTTGTTGACAATGCACAGGTAACACAGGTTCAAGGGGAGAATTAGCCTTCAAAAACAGTATGCATTGTTGGCATCATGGTTGCTGAATTCAGCTATTGTTTCATATATTCATATCGTTTGTTGTAAAGGTCATGTAAAGACCTATGGTGTAATAATATGTCTCTTAATGAGTCCTTTTGGACATATGATGTAATTTGCACCCCCACTATGCATGGGAAGGATGATGTAATAATTGTAATTTTTCAGTCATGTATGAACATTTGGCATATATCCACTTGATTGGGTGATTGATATATGTATGAGTCATTGGTGATAGGAAGGTCATACTCACATATTTGAGTTATAGAGTCATATTATTCTTTTGAAAAATATCTATGTAGACTCTGCATGTACTCAAGGAGAGCATGGACAAAATAGTGTATCTTAAAGGGAAAGCATATCTTGGTCCTCCCTTTTCCCTTGATGTCAAATGGGGAGGTATCTTGGTGTTGCTTGATATATCTAACAGGTTCTACAGCTTGAAGTGATCAACACCTATATAGTTTCCATCAAGTCCAAAGGGGGAGATTGTTGGCATTATGGTATAGGTGTTGTCCTTGATGGCAACCCACTCGTAGGTTAGTTCATATTTGATAAAGGGAAACTCACATTGTAACAGGTCAATTCAGAGGTAATAGGGTAATGGTACAAAAGAACAGGATGACGGGACAAAGGACTACAAATTAGAATCAAACAATTGAAGGAAAAGAAAGTTTTAATTTATTTTAAGTTGTATACGAGGGTTCACCTAGTCCAAGTGGTGTATACAAGCAGGTTCAAAGAACAAAAAGATCGTATACGTATGCACGCACTTTCACAAGAAGAAAAGCGTGTATGTGATGGAAAATTAAGTTTAAAACAATACCAAGGGTCAATACCATGGTATTAGCCCACAATATTAAGCGGAGTAATGGTTATTTGATCTCGTCCAAGAATATCACAGGTTCTAAGTGTTGTTTTCGTCTGAGGTATTGAGAAAGGCTAAAACTATATAAGGAGGAGAAGATCAAAGGGCTAAGCGTGCAAGCGAAAGGGTTTTTAAGGTTACTTCTATCTTAGGTATATTTTATGTTGTAAGGGCTATGGTTATGATATGATCTTAAATATCTTGTGCACCTTTGGATACAATGTTGGATCAGGATCATGAGACTTAAAATGACTTGTCATTGTATGATCTAATAATTGTTCGGCTAGATCTAAATGCTAACGCATGTTTTATCCTATAAATTTTATGATATGGGTATGACTAAAGTCTAGAATAGCTATGAAGTTATAAGTTATTATTTATAGATCTATACGTTGGTTTGCCTTGGTGAAGGCACGTATACGCACTGGTTCGGCTCCTCCAAGTAGCATATGCAAAAGAAGATCTTGATGTTCAGAGATGATTGATCTCTCTGATTAACGTTGTTGTCTTACTAATGTCTGTCAATGATGTCTTCATTAGATCTAAAAGTAGAACTGATTGTATAAGGAGATTGAGTCTAATTAATTGATTGAGTAATAACGGTGATCTTTGCTACTATTTGTTTAGAACTCTGTAATTTGACAGTAGATATTCAAAATATTCTGGTTGGTACAGTTTTGATTCAGAGGTTTTCATGATTCAGTATTTTGGAGGTATACGCAGGTTTGGTTAAATGAAGTAGCGTATACATGCAGGTTGGCTTCACTGAAGTAGCATATACATTCTGACATATGATTTTTGAGGTTGTAGTTGGTTCTTATTGTTGATGCAGTGTTCTGGGTTCAGCTCTGTGTTCTAGTGACAGTGATCTGACTGTTTAGATTGACGGATTGATGGTAGATGTAGTTATTGCAGTGGTCATTGATTTTGAGCTTCAATGTTACTGATGGGTCCAGTATGAAAATTTGATGAAATGTAGCCTTCATATTGTGTTGTTATGTGCCAAGAGTATCCAGTCTGAAAAATTATGAAACATGGTCCCTAGAGGAAGAGTGAAGGTAGTAGCCTTTTGTAGGCTGGTGCCTATGTACTAGTAAACATATCCACCAGTACAAGAGCTAGGGGGTTGGAGCTCCCTTCCAGTAGATACTGGAAAATGAGAGAAGGTTGTAGCCTTCAACAAGTAGATGCCTACGTACTAGAAAAGTTTGCACTAGTATTGTAAACACTTTTTATTATAAGAAGATTGAAGACTGAGATGACAGCAGCGGTGGTTTTTTCCCACATTGGGTTTACGCCTGAAAAATCCTGGTGTTCATGTGTGTTGCTTATGTGTGTTGATATATTTTGTTCTTACTGCATCTGTTTACTGCTTAATACATCACACTCTGATTGAAGACAATGAATTGGTTGTTTATTACCTATATGTTGGTTTCATTCTTTATAATCACGGACATATGATGGATTGTTTCAGTAAAGTAGCGTATATTGTTTGAAAAGGAAAATCATAATAGTGAAAGTTAAAATACTGATTCACCCCCCCCCCCTCTCAGCATTTTTCCCAACATGATCCCATTCAAGGATTAGTTGTCTACAAAATTCCTTTTTCATGTGGAAATTCTTACATTGGCCAGATAGGTTGGTGGATCACAACCTACATTAAGGAGCGCATTGGAAATAACAACCATCAATGGGTGACCAAATATGCCATATTTGAGTACTCCTTCAACACCAAACATCTTATCTATTTTAACCAAACTTGAATCCTTGCCTATATCCCTTTTCACAATACATGATTCATTAGGGAAGCTTTAGAGATTGAAAAGCACCCCAATAACTTCAACAAGGAAGATAGCTCTAAATTTAGCCACTCGTGAAAACCAATAATCCATCAACTTACTCTATAATCTTCCTTTATCCCCCAAACCCCCACCTTTTTCTTTTTCCTTACCTTTTATCTTCCATTAACCTTTGGTTTCCCTCCTCCCTCTTGGTTTCATTATTCTTATTTTTAGTCATCTCTTTAATAACATATACATATATTATTAATTCATTTATTAGAAATTTTAAATCATGTATAATTTAATATATTACATTTTTAATTTTTAAATCATGAATTATAAATCATGTAAATTAATACATTGAATATAATTATAATATACACAATATATGGATATATTTCATATAATAATATTAAAATAACATTCTTAATATATATGCACTAAAAATATAATATACATATACCTATTACTGATATAATATTCCATTGTGAAAACTGGGAGGTTCAAGGTTCAAATCCTTAGGTTGTGATCGGGTTTACAGAGAAGAGGATTGACCATAGACCCCAGAAGCTTACTAGTAATTACATGTCAGATATGCTATTGGGTTCCTTTGAGACGCACATACACACACACACACACACACATCTTTTTTCTTTTATTAACAACCCCCTTTTCTCATTAATTTCCTCCTTTTTGACCATTTATTATCAATTTTGACCATTTTATTCTTAATAATCCTTTCTTATTAATTTCCTTTTTTTAATCATTTATCATTAATTTTGACCATTTTATTCAATTGATTTTTAATAATTCTTTTGACCATTTAGTAATTCGTTTAACAGTTTACTAATCTTTTGATTTTTGACCATTTATTTTATTAGTTAAAAAATTTTGAACATTACTTTTATACCTTACCAACTTCTTTATTTAAGGTCTGATCAGCATTCACCCTTATCATATGTTTACTTTCTAGTCCCTAATGATGGGTGGAGTGTCCACCTGAAATGTCAGACAGTGTAAACATCTACATAGTTTTTTCTGAAGAAAAAAAATTGACGATCTAAGTTTTTGAATAAAAACATTTTCGGAAGAAATCACATCATAAGAATTAGGTCGACCCATTTCGAACCAATTAGTAGTTTGTTTTTTAGTTATTTTGATTTTCTTTTTCATTATATATTTTATATTTTTAATTATTTATTTTTCATATGATTTTGTTTTTTTATTATTATTTTGAAATTTAAATTTGTTTAATTTGTTTTGTGTTTTTAAGTAAAAATTTAGGATTTTTTTTTCAACTTCTTATTTTTATTTTATATGTCAAGGGCTCATATATGTGTGTGCGCATGTTCAAAATAAAAAATAAAAATCTAGGGACATAAAAGTTGTTTTTTGTTTACCTTTTTTTAATTGGTTTTCTCACTAAAAAATGTTTACATCTTTTTTCCCAATTTAATTTTTTTCATGTTCATTATTAAGAAATTTAATTAATGAAAAAAAGATAATGTAATAACACTTTTAAATTTGAAGTCAATTTTATAATCTTTGTTTTCAAGTGTACCAATCATCAAGGTCATATTGTCAATTAATTTGTAATTTTGACCCTGAAAATAAAATAAACTAAAAAATTGTACAAACTTGAAAAACACTTTAAAAACCAAATTTCATGAAAAAATGTAAACATACTTGAAACATGTTTAAAAAATAGACAAACTTAAAAAAATCTTATGTCATGATCTTCAAAGACATTATGTCAGTGGATGCCTTCGTCAAGTATACAATTATGGAGCAATAAACCTCTAATCTCAAGGAATATGAAAAATGGAGGATGCCTTCCAACAAACATTCCTATGTATAAAAATTAGGAGGGTCAGTCTCACCCACATAAGGCTTTTCATGGTTCTCTTTTGGAGATGATTGCTTCATGTGTTGATCTTCTTCTATCTTGTTAACTTGGGCAACAATGAATTTGTAGTTTTTTATCGCAATAGACATCCATTCCCCAAATATTATTTCGACATTTTTTGTGAAATCTATTTAGCAAATGCAATCTATCTATGATTCATTGAGTTCTTTTTTGAGATCATATACTTGGATAACATTGTCTTGGACTTCTAAAGTTGTTGTACAACTATTATTCCTAATGTGGTAAACTATATTCCCTTAAGTTATGATGACATAACCAATTCATCAAGGGGTTTTATTTTTTTGGGTATTATAGTTATTAAGTGACTAAAACTCTCTAATAGTTTCAAGTCCATATTTCTTGACCAGGAATAAATTCTTTATACATGTCCAGAATGTCCCTTTCATTAATCCATATAAATGAGAAGGCATTTTAAAGGTCACTCCATGAGTGTATATGATTATCAGGAAGGGAGTTGAACCATTCCTTGGCATAGCCTTCTAAGGATAAAGTGAAAAGTGTCATGATCACATCATCTTTAATTTCCCTATTTAGATGGGAAGAGCAAGTTATTTCAAAGTCTATTAAGTATTTATTTGGATCATCAGAGTGATTTCCATGGAACAATGGTAACCATTTGTGGCTTTTGGGAAAGGGGTGAGGATATCCTAAGATTTTAAGTAAAGAGGAGACACAGTTTAATTTATCTAAGGTTTTAATTTTACCTCCATGTCTAACATATCTTGGACATGAATTCCACGGGAACCACTTGTGCTTCTTTTATATGTGAGAATCACTCTAAGATCTTCTTCCGTCATGAAAATGGAGTTGCCAAATGAAAAATTATGTTTTCATTCTACCAGCATAGATCCATCTTAAGTACGGATCTAACATGAGCCGAGAGGGCTCAAATTTCTTCATGTGCAAACTTCTTTAGAGCGTAAAATACAATCTATTATTTTTCATTGTTTAAATTGTACTTTTTAATGCTAAATAGAGTATATATAGGACCAAATAAATGTTTTAACCAT
>APFE031737385.1:295041-310966 GCA_000404065.3 Pinus taeda
TATTTTATCATCATTATTTTTATGTGTTATATCACAAGATTGTTATTTATATCATAGGTTTATCTAATCATTTACCCTTATTTATATTATTATTTATATCCTAAGTTTGCTATTATTTTACTCATTAGCTAATCCAAAAATGAATTGCGAGAATGGTTATATGATATGAGCTTGAACTAATTAATAAATTATGTACTAATGTGCAATCTATTAATAAACCCTTATTAAAGAGTAATACTTTGTAAGGTCCATAATCTTATTGATAAAATAAGTTTATTATATTGTTAATTTATTATTCATTAATGCATTATGTTGCTAATGAATTAAAATTGAATAGAGGAATTAGTTGTATGTTATTTTATTAGTTACTCAAGTTAGTTACTAAGTTCTATATTTAACCTAGTTACAAATATTATGAGAACTTATGTTATTCTTTGTGGGGGGCGAGCAAAGAGTTCCAATTCTTGCTAATTTCCAGGCCTCCATCCCTATTAAGGTTTCGCGGGTGTTTTATGATTTCAATGGCTTCTCTAACCTTTCGCTTGAAGTGGTGATCTTCATTGGCAATGACCTTGGCGTCTTCAAGGCATATATGGTAATTAGTTTTACCTACATGTTCGGCCAAGGCTGAAGAGCGGGTTCTTTCGTTACGTATATCTGCACTATGTTCTTTGAGCCTAATCCTCATGGACCTACCCGTTTCCCCTATATATTGATCCCCACAAGAGCAATTGATGATATACACCCCTTTCTGTTGTAGTTGTTCTTGGTTGTCCTTAACAGATTTCATTCTTTATTTGATGGTTGACCAGGGTTTGAAAGCAGTATTTATATTTTTGTTTTTGAGGATTTTAGCTATCTTGTTTGTGACTCCTTGAACGTACGGAAGGTATGCATTAGAGGTTGAGGGGTCTTTCACCTTGTTTTTATTGTTATCAGATTTGGCCTTTTGAATGGCTTTGAATATGCTTTTATTGTTGTACCCTAAGTTGGCGAATGTTCTTTTTAGGTAAGAAATTTCTTCATCAGTATGGTTTATATCAGAAATCCTACAAGCTCTAGTGAAGAGGGTTTGCAGTACCCCCATTTTTTGAGCTGGTGGTGGTGTGAATCAGCATGAAGGTAGTTATCGGTATGGGCTTTCTTCCTAAATACTTTATGACCTATTGAGCCATCATTTCTTCTTATGAGGAGAATGTCCAAGAAGGGAATGCAATTATTTTCTTCTACTTCCATTGTAAATTTGATGTCTTCAGACATGCTATTAAGATGGTCCAAAAACTTGTTAAGCTCATTCTCGCCATGAGGCCAGTTGACACTGGTGTCATCTACAAACCTAACCCAAGATTTAGGTTTTAATGGGTAAGAATCAAGAGCCTTCTTTTCGAATTTTTCCATGAAAAGGTTTGCCACGATTGGCGAAAGAGGCGATCCCATAGCAACACTTGAAGTTTGTTCAAATATTTCACCTTGGAAGGAGAAGAAGGTGGAGCGAAGACTAATTTTGCAGTCTGGGGGTCTGCCACTTCTTTAACTACTTGAATTGCTTCATCTAGGGGGATTTTGGTGAAGAGCTGGACTACGTCAAAACTAATGATTTTATCTCCGGGATCTAGCTTAGTATTTTTAATGTACTTGACATTTTTCTCTAGTTTCTTGTAGCTACCACTATTATCTAAGTGGTCTTTCATTTTGTTAACGTAATCTTCATAATTCATTATGACAGTGGCGCCGCCTTTGTCAGCCTTCAGAATTACAATGTCATTATTACTCCTAAGACTTTTTATGGCTTTAAGTTGTTCAGGGTTTAGGTTTCTTTTAGGAGGTTTGGCTTTTCTTATCATATGTTTGTTTTCTAGTCCCTAATGATGGGTGGAGTGTCCACCTGAAACGTCGAATAGGGTAAACATCTACATAGTTTTTCTGAAAATTTTTGACAGTCTAAATTTTTATATTTTTCAGCTTTTATTACTAGTTTTTTTTAGTTTTTTGTTTTTCTTTAATTATCTATTTATATTTTTTTAAACTTATTTTTGTACGATTTTGTTTTTTTATTATTTTTTGAAATTAAATGTGTTTAATTTGTTTGTATCTTTAAAACTTAGGATTTTTTTTTCATTCTTATCTTTTTTTATATGTGAGGGTCATATCTAAAGTTTTTTTTTACCTTTTTCTTAATTGGTTTTCACACTAAAAAATGTTTACATCTTTTTTCTCAATTTAATTTTTTTCATGTTCATTATTAAGACATTTAATTAATGAGGAAAAGATCATGTAATAACACTTAAATTTAGAGCCAATTTTATATCTTTTGTTTTCAAGCGTACCAATCATCAAGGTAATATTGTCAATTAATTTGTAATTTTGACCCTGAAAATAAAATAAAGTAAAATAAAATAAAAATTGTACAAACTTGAAAAACACTTAAAAAAACAAATTTCATGAAAAAATGTAAACATACTAGAAACATGTTTTAAAAATAGACAAACTTAAAAAACGCTTCAAAAATCAACATTTGCCCAAAAAAAAACCACAAAAACAAAAACAAAAACAAAAACAAAAAAACAAAAAACAAAACAAAAACAAAAAACAAAACAAAAACAAAAAACAAAACAAAAACAAAAAACAAAACAAAAAACAAAAACAAAAACAAAAAACAAAAAACAAAAATAAAAGAAACAAAAAACAAAACAAAACAAAACAAAAAAAACAAACATGTTTGTTTTCTCTTTCGGAGATGATTGCTTGATGTGTTGATCTTCTTCTATCTTGTTAAATTGCGCAAAAATGGATTTGTAGTTTTTTATTGCAATAGACACCCATTCTCCAAATATGCTTTCAACATTTTTTGTGAAATCTATTAGGCAAATGCAATCTATCTATGATTCACTGAGTTCTTTTTTGATATCATATACTTGGATAGCATTGTCTTGGACTTCTAAAGTTGGTGTAGGATTATCATTCCTAATGTGGTACACTATCTTCCCTTAAGCTATGATGGCATAACTAACTCATCAAGGTGTTTTATTTTTTTGGGTATTATATTTATTAAGTGATTAAAACTCTCTAATAGTTTCAAGTCCATCTTTCTTAACCAAGAATAAATTCTTGATACAGGTCCAGAATGTCCCTTTCATTAATCCATTTAAATGAGAAGGCATTTGAATGGTCACGCCATGAGTGGATATGATTGTCAGGAAGGGAGTGAAACAATTCCTTGGCATAGCCTTCTAAGGATAAAGTGAAAAGTGTCATGATCACATCATCTTCAATTTCCCTATGTAGATGGGAAGAGAATTCTATTTCAAAGTCTCTTAAGTATTTATTTGGATCATAGGAGTGATTTCCATGGAACAATCGTAACTATTTGTGGCTTTTGGGAAAGGGGTGAGGATATCCTAAGATTCTAAGTTAAGGGGAGACACAGTTTAATTTATACAAGGTTTCACTTTTACCACCATGTCTAACATACCTTGGACATGAATTCGATGGAAACCACTTATGCTTCTTTTATATGTGAGAATCACTCTAAGATATTCTTCCCTCATGAAAATGGAGTTGCCAAATGAAAACTTATGTTTTGATTCTACCAACATAGATCCATATTAAGTATGGATCTAACATGAGCCGAGAGGTATCAAATTTCTTCATGTGCAAACTTATTTAAAGCATAAAATACAATGTGTTATTTTTCATTGTTTAAATTGTATTTTTTAATGCTAAATAGAGTATATATAGGACCAAATAAATGTTCTAACCATAAAAAAAATTAATTTTGTCATGATATATACACAATTTTTTTGAAATATATATGCAATTGACATTAAAATATTTACATAACATGTATATCTAGACATTTTATGAAGCAAATTAAAATTGTATTTTATTATTAACATATTTTTAAGTATATATCAATATTAATTAGTCTTAAAATATTTTATCAATAACCAAATTATAAGATTTAAACATCCTACTTACACATTTTTTTTACTTCTAATTACTTTACAACATATTTGTCTTTTTTGGTTATGATAGCCGACATTATTTTTCTATTTAGAACATAGTTTTTAACTTATACTTTTATTTTAAAGGGGAATGGACGGACAGTCAAACTTACACATCCCCTCATATTGGGTTGTAGACTGATCCTCTCGGCTCAATAAGGTATTCTTACTAAAATTTCATGAATCTTTAGTCTCCAAATTACGAGGAATACGCATTAACTCCTCCCTTACAACAGTGCCAAAAATGTTGCCTCAAAATCTAGTAGGCCTTGAGGGAGACCTCACAATGAAAAGGACAAACCTTGTTGCAACAATGAGGGAGATCACCATAGTCACCTTGGAAATCTTCCTCCTACTATTTAGTGCAATTGCACCACAAGGGAGGCTTCCCAATGATAACCTATATGGTATTCCATTAGAGAAATTTTGAGGTATAAAATGGGCCTCCTAAGGAATATTATAAAAAAAAAAAATTAGTGGAAATAATAAAATAAGTTTAGATTATCTCATCAATTTTTGGAGGGAAAAAAGGAAAAAACTATTTTTTTCAACTCATATTTTTAAATTATCTCCCAACTATTTTACTCAAATTTTGAGTGCGAGCACTCATTGGATGTGGAATTCAATTTTACATCCAAGGAGTACCCTTGTTGCATACTTTTGATGGACCCTACTACTCGAAAAATGTGAAATATATGAAAAAACAGTATTGCAGTCACATTTTTATGTAGTTCATATTTTTGGAGCAGTAGGGTCCATCAAAAGTATGCAACATGGGTACTTCTTGGATGTAAAATTAAATTCCACATCCAATGAGTGCTCCCACTCAAAATTTGAGTAAAATCGTAGGGAGATAAGTTGAAAATACTAGTTGAAAGAGTTTTTTTTTATTTTTTTTTTCTTTTTACTCCAAAAATGGTGAATCATCTCCAATGTTTGACATCATCATATTAAATACTATTGGTTCTTATAAAGTTATTTTTTGTTGTATTTTTTTTTATTTGAGACCCATTTTTTACCTCAAAATTTCTCTAATTCTAGATTATATCGCACAAGGTGAGGTAGATATGGGTTGAGTGATAACACTCTTTAATGGACAAAGGCTCAATTATTTTTGTAAATGAATAGTGTATCATACACCAAGCCTAGAAAGGGGCACATATGACCTAGGGTTTCAAGATGTGTAGCAACAAGGAAATTTCTAAGAATGCATGCATCAAAGAAATTGTTTTAAAAAGGTATTGTCAACAAAGGAGAAGGAAAACCATCAAATTAAGCCCTAAGTTGAAACCCCAGCTAAGGTTAGGGCTTTTCTATGGCATAAATTTCTTAGAGATAATGATTTCAAACCTTTTAGAGATTTTAGCCATGCAAAAAGCTAGATCTTGAGTTAAATTGCTCAACAACATTAAACTCAAGGTCAATTACCTTCAATGCTAATCTATACATTCCCTAATTTAATTTCACCCTATGAATTTACCCTATTCACTTCCCTTAAAGGACTTAGAAAATAAGATAAAAGGAAAATATTGAATTTTTTTATTAACACCAAGGATGCTAGTGTCTATCCCTACTTGGGTGATGGAATCCTTAGGGTTAATTCAAGAAATAATGGATAGATTCTTGGAGTAAGGGGGGGACCTTATGTTTTCACTTGGATAAATCTTGGGTACCTTTTTGTGAGGGGATACATTATATACGGGAAGTGTTAGTAACTAGGACAATACTAAGAGGGGGAGTGAATCAGTATTGTTGGAATTTTAAAAACTTTCTTTCACTTGTAATGATTTAGGATACTAAGAAATACTTCAACAATACTTAGATGTGCATTACAAGAAATAACATAAGTAATACACAAAAAACACACAAATTCTTCAAAAATTTCTCCAATCCCTTCGCAAGGCAAACTACAACTTCTTGTTACAAAGTTATGTGGTTACAACTAGCAGGAAGCAACTACTCCCTGATTTATCAGCTACAACTAAAAGGAGCTACAAACCATGATTTATTAGCTTCTACTCAAAGGAACTCAAAGCCATAAAAAATTACCATCAACTACTATAAGGAGCTATAACCCCTAATCTACAAGCTACAACTTGTTTGATCTCAATGATTAATCTTTCATACGATTTTCATACTCAAATCAAGAAGGCCAAATCTTTTTAAAAAATAAATCAAATTTTTAAAGATATCCTTACTAAACCTCAAGTGGATAGAGAAGAAGCTATAGGCAGGGTTTGCAATGAAATCCCAAATATGATCACTAGGGACCAGAATTTAGCTTTGATGCGGGCGGCTACCCTAGAAGAGGTGGAGGAGATTGTGAAAGGAATGAAAATAAATAAATCCCCAGGACCTGACGGATTCACAGTGGAATTTTACCAAGCTGGCTGGCATTTCTTAGGGCAAGACATCCTGGAAATGGTGGAGGAATCACGCAGACTCCAGAGGGTATGGCCTGGACTGAATTCAACTCTTTTTTCTCTTATTCCTAAACATGCTCATTTGGAAACGGCCCAAGGCTTCCGTCCTATTGCTCTCTGTAACATAATATATAAGATTGTTGCAACTTTAATAGCCAAAAGATTGAAACCAATTCTGTCTAGTATAATTTCCCCGGAGCAAACTGGGTTTGTGGAGGGGAGACAAATACTAGACGGGCTGGTGGTATCTCAGGAAGTGATTCACTCTCTGAAACAGAAGAAAGAAACCGGAATGATGATAAAGCTGGATATCTCAAAGGCATATGACTGTTTAAACTGGAAATACCTGAAAACAATTTTAAGGGCATTTGGCTTTTGTGAAAGATGGGTGAATTGGATATATAGTATGATATCCACCCCTAATTTTTCCATTCTTTTGAACGGATCGCCAACATCTACTTTCAATGCTACAAGAGGATTTAGTCAAGGAGACTCGTTATCCCCTTTTTAATTCATCATAACAGCTGAAGGATTGGGAAGATACTTTAAAAAAGAACTGAGGGAGAGAAAGATCAAGGGACTGAGACCCTGGGGAAACAACTTACCAATTACTCATCAGCAGTTTGTTGACGACATTATGCTTTTCTGTGCGGTTTCTCTGAGAGAAGTTAAAAGAGTGAAACGGATCCTGGACCTATTTATGGAAGCATCGGGTACTGAAATTAACAAAGACAAATCCAATACTTTCTTCTTCAATACTCTGGAAAGGGTTAAAACCTACCTGACCAGAATTTTGGGTTTTCGCTCGGAAGAATTACCTACAAAATACCTGGGAAATCTTTTAGCTTCCAATCATTTGAGGATAGCAAATTAGCAGCATATCATCGAGAAACTCAAGAACAGACTGGCTAGTTGGTCATTCCGAGCCCTGAATATAGCAGGAAGACTAGTGCTCCTAAATTCGATTCTTTAAGCAATTCCCATTTACCCTCTCTCGGCAATGGCAGTCCCTAAAGGAGTGTGCACTAAAATGACGGAGATATTAGTAAATTCATATGGGGAGGACCAAAGCAACAAAAGAAATGGGCTCTAATATCATGAAAGGGCATAACAAAGAACAAAGAGGAAGGGGGACTAGGTCTTAGAGACCCGTGTATTTTGAACCAAGTCCTAGGAGCGAAGTTATGGTGGAGATGGATGAAAGGTGGAGAAGATTTATGGAAAAAAATATGGACCCAAAAATATAATATGCCCACAACTACTTAAGGAATTCTCATATTGAGAGAGGTTCCAAGAGGCTCCACAATTTGGGATTTGGTGAGTAACAACAGAGATATCATAGGGAAACATGCATTCTGGGAAATAAGGAATGGACATATAGCCAAATTTTGGGAGGAAGCCTGGCAGCAAAGAGAAAGAATGATAGAGATACAAGATCTACAAAACACATACCAGAAGGCTAAAGTGGAAGGGCTCAAATATGTGTGTGAATACTGGAAAGAAGAAAGGCAAGAGGAATCCTAGAGAGCATGGAAGCAACCGAAGGAATGGGACAGTAATATTAATACTGAACAGAAAGCTCGGTTGGAAAAGGAGCTGGATTCAAGAAGAATTAAAATTCGAACAAACCCGGATATTCTTCGATGGGGTAGATCCACAAGAGGAACCTTCACGACTAAGTAAGCCTACTATTTAACAACTCGAAAGGAGCAAGAAGGTCACACTCTAGAATGGAAACAAATCTGGCAGAAAAAGTGGTGGCCTAAGGTTACAGTGTTCGCATGGTTGGTAGGGAGAGGGTGAATCCTGACTTGGGATCAAACTCAAAAACGAGGGTTTTATGGACCTTCCAGATGTAGTCTATGTACACAAGACAAAGAGACGCAGGAGCATCCTTTAAACTCATGCCCGGTAGCTCAGCAACAATGGGAAGAGATAAGAAATCTCTTCGGAAAGACAAACTGGAATCCATAGGACATTAAACAAACCATTTTTCAATGGGGGAAAGGTCAGTTCTCTAATCCAGTGGTTAGGAGAGCCTGGAGTCTCGCAATGGGATTCAACATATGGATAATTTGGAAAGAGAGAAATCAAAGAGTATTTCAGAACAAAAGCAATCCTCCAGAGATGATTTGGAAATGTACTCAAAAACTTATAAGGGAAACTATCTTAGCGGAAGCATGGGAACAGGAAGACTGGAAAACAACTCCAGATGAAGGTTGAATCCTAATCAGTCAAAATCTGGAACAGAGTATGGTTTATCCCCAAAAGAAAAAAAATCAGAGCAGCCATACCCTGAGCCCTACCAAGTTCAAATGTCCTCACAAAGATTTCATTAAATTAAATTTCGACGGGGCATCTGAGGGAAACCCAGGGCCAGCAGGTTTTGGAGGCATTTTTAAAGACAGTAGAGGGCGAACAAGATGGGTTTATGTGGACAGGGGAGGCATAATGAGCAATAACAAAGTGGAACTGATGGTCTATCAAGGTATCCGAATAGCCATTCGAAATGGATACATAAAGTTAGAAATCGAGGGAGATTCAGACCTGGTAATAGAAATGCTGAGAAAATTGAATAATGGAAATAATTGGGAGCAGGTAGCAAAGAGCTGGAGGACGCCCGGACTAATTCAGGACCTGGCAGAAGTCATGAAACGTATTGATTATAAGATCATCAACCATGTTAGGAGATATGGTAATAAAGCAACGGACTTTCTAGCTAACTGGGTTGTAATGAGCAGGATGGGAAGGTGGATAGCATATGGCCAACTCATTTGGAAGCGACACGATGGGAACCCCTTAACTTAATCATTACCTAGGACAACCATGAGAGTACAGCCTCAAGATAAAAGTAACAGATGGCCCCCGATCGGGGTGGACAAAAGGGTTACGTGCTGGATCATGATGGAGGAGGGAAGGTGGCAATTCAGCTCACCGCGCAACTTAATCATCCCACAGGATGTTAAGGTGGCCTGTAGGCATGTTAGTAACCCGAGGCGAAGGGACAGAAGATTCATGAAGGAGAAAGGAGTAAGGATCAACGGCGAGTAGGTGATGGGACGATGGGTAGGTGGCAATAGAATGATAAAAGTAGGTAAGGGCAGAGCTGAAGGCCATACGAAGAGAAGGAGGGCGACGCAGGAAACAAGCGGTTGGCAGATAATTAAAGCTATTCGCTTCAGAAAGGGACGGATGACAAAGGCAGAGACAATGAGAAGGGCTAGAGTTGATGTGAATAGGACGGGCAGGCAGTCGTGGCAGGATAAAACCATGCAATGAGCACCAGTCAATATTGAACAGGGCCAGAGGGAGAAAGAAAATCAGAGCGACCGGGAGGAGGAGAGACCCCAGCAGCAAGCAAACCAATTTTCTTTTAAGAAAGATAGAGAGTGGCTGGCTAAAATGCTTGAAAAAGAGCAGCAGAAGGAAGGAATAAACTGGGATAGGAAGGGAAAGGAGTCTGACAGAGACGAATTCATAAGGAATACGTCCTTTGAGATTGGACAGGGGAGCAAGGCTAATAGCAGGAGCAGACCGCCTTGCTCAAGCAGAGGAAGAGGGCGCAGGGACAGGAAGGGGAACGCGTCAAACAGACAGTCAAGATTCCAAAGCATCCCCGCCAGCACGACAGAGAAGGGGTCGTAAAACAATGAAGCATTGGGTGCAAGAAGCCGAGAAGGCATATCATGAAGGAACCGATGCAGATATTCGAAGACTTATCTAGGAACTAGAAAACAATGCAATGCAGGACGATTCAGAACCTGAGATGGAGGATTGGGACAATCTGCTCCTTGACCCAGATAATACAAGGGATCGCCTTTCATTATACAAACAGGCCCTTCATGTTTACTGGGTAGTGAATAGGTTATTAGCCAAGGCTATGGAGCAAGTTGAAATGGAGATGGCGGAAATGGCTCAAGGAATTCCAAATCTAAGGAGGGAGATGAAAAATCTACAGGTAACCTTGATGATGCAGGACAGCAAACTGGAGGAGATACAACAACAACTGCATAAGATAACTACTGCGCCCCGAGAGGATGACATTAAGCTTGAGATAATGGTAGACTAAACCTTACAGTTTATGCAAATGGCTTTCTTTGTTAGTACTAAGAGAACTAGTTTCCTTTTTAGTTTTGTTTAAATAGACTATGTTGATAGCAAAACAGATTAGCAATTTTTGTAGTGAAGTGTATTTGGCATGGATTTACAGGCTTAGCCTCTTTTGTTACTGGTTGGCGTATAATGACTTAAGGTGGCCAACAAACCCGGTTTCCCTTCTGGGCGGGTTGAGGTCACCAAATGTTTGTATATTTTTCAACCTAGATGAATATAAAATCAAAGATCCTTCATTAGCTGACAAAAAAAAAAAAAAATCAAATTTTCCACCATCACCAACATCTTCAACAATATTTCATTATTGAACACACTGGCATCATCACCACACTTTCTCACACAATTTCTCACACAATTTCACAATACACCACACTCATAAAATTCCTTAATTGATTTTGCTTATAAAGAAATTTGTCTGCCAAATTAGACTTTTTCGATTTTTAGTTAACTTCAAGTCTCGTCTTGCATGAATCTCTTATTTTGTCTTTATCTAGCTCTTGTCAATAGCTCATACTCACGTAAATAACATATTTACCATAAGTTACTACCCACCATAATTTAAGCAAATATTTGCATAAAATATTGGATAAAGAAAAAGATGTAAATAAATATACTTACAAGGAGCTATTGTCCATCATTATTTATGGGTTCTTCAACACCTTAACAAATATGGGTAAAAATGTAAATGTACAAACTTACTAGAGTTTAATTTGCAAAGATACGTGATCCAATTTACAAAGAGACATGTCTCTTGGGTGTATTAAGTATAAAATTCACTTGAAACTTTTCATTTTACACAATTCACTCATCATCTCATATCTTCTTGTACTTATTGTTGAGGCTTTATCTACAATTAGTGTCAATGATGATCTAAAGCGAATGTTATTGGAGTTTTAATGTGATTTATATTGCAAGCTGAAGTAAAGTTTTTATTGGGCTAATAAGACTTCAAAGTAATTGTTGCAACCATATAACATACCATAGAATTCAACATGGTATCAGAGCCCAGGCGAAGACAGACCCAAGAAACAAGAGAAGCAATCATTATTGAATAATTGTTATTGTTGAACAAAGTTCGTTGGAATATGGCTACTCACTCTTATTTCGAGACAGAGGATAAGCCCAATGACAAATCAGGTTATGATGCCTAGAAGATGACTCTTCATTTAACTTAGAGGAACATGAAGTTTTTTATTGTGTGAGGGAAAGTGGTGGAGCCTCCTTCAAATGCACTTGTTTTTGCTAGAATGAAGTAGTGAAAAGGTGAGGTCAAAGCTAAAAAAATATTAGTTGACTCCATTCAAAATCATTTAATCTCTTATATTTCTAATTTGGAACTTCTAAGGAAATGCATGATAAGTTAATAGGGATCTTCAAAGTCAACAATTCAAATCGAATTTTCATTCTCAAGAACAAGTTGAAGGATATCAAAATGGACAAAGGGGAGTCTATACAAGCATATTTCATGATAATAACCGTAAGTAAAGAATAATTTTCTATTTATTGGACAAGTTACTACTAACAGGGAACTCACCCTTATTATGGAGGTCTTACAAGGCCATGGAAAAAAAAATTCACCACCATTCTAAACAATGATAGGATACTTAGTTTTGATGAGTTATTGGCTAGATGCAATCAAGTGGAAATAAGGATGGTGGAGAGAGATATGTTCGTTAATGGAAGTGAACCTACTACTTTCTCTACACATGCTAAAAAGAGAAATGATGTTGGTCCATCAAATTAAATAAGGCGTGGTTTTGGATCTAAGAAGGGATTCAGAGAAAAAGGCAAAGGAATATGTTCATTTGTAGCAAGTTTGGACACTATGCTAGAGAATGTCCTAACAAGAATAATCATCCAAGGGACAAAAAAAAAAATTCAATGAAACAACTTGGTCTAACAACAAATGAAAATGGAATCGAAGGAAATAATTGACCTCCCAAGAGGACAAGAAATTCCAAGTATGGCTAAAATAGTGTTGTTGAAAAACAATATGAGTATTATCTCATTTCTTCTTTATCTATTGCCTCTCCTCCAGACACCTTGGATCAGTGGTTAATTGATATTGGAGCCTCAAGACATTTCACTAGATATAAGGAGATTCTCTCAAATTTAGTTGAGAAGAAGACTAATCTAAATATTATTCTTGGAGATAATTCCACCTACCCCATGAAAGGGATAGGAACTATTACTCTTCACTTGAACTATCGTCAAACCACACATATTCATTATGTTTTGTATGTGGCTCATTTGAAGAAGAATTTGGTATTTTTTTTTGCAATGCAGGAGAAAGGCTTCAAGGTAGCTTTCACTTATGGAAAGGTACATGCAGGAATAAGAACTTTAGAGATGATTTTACTCATGGGTTTTATTGGTCTTTATCAAGTTGGTGGAAGTACTTTGGGAGCTTTGGAAAATGACACCTCTATTCAATGTGAGCTATGGCAGCAGAGATTTTCTCATTTATATTACAAAGCCTTACCAACTGTAAGGAAGATGGTCACATGGATGCCCGAATTTCATTTGAATCATCAAGGCGTTTTTCAAGGTTGTGCAGTGGGAAAACATACAATGGGACCATTCCCTTCTAGTGAGAGAAAGATAAATGATATTCTTCAATCGATCCATTCTGACATGGTTGGTCCTTTGCCCGTGACTACATTGGGAGGATATTTATACTATGTGATATTTGTGAATGAATTCTCCTAAAATACTTGGATTTTTTTTGTAGAAGAAGAAGGATGAATTATTTAGATGGTTTCGCTCTTTCAAAGCATTGGTGGAGAATCATATAGGCAAGAATATCAAGACATTGAGAACTGATAATGGAACCAAATATGAATCTAATTAATTCAATTCCTTTGTAGAGAGGTAGGTATTAAGAGGGAGATCATTGTTCCATACAATCCACAAAAAATGGAGTTGTTGAGAGAAATAATAATACAATTATGGAAGCCAGTTGTGTTATGATTCATGATCAAGGCCTACCGAAGTTTTTATGGGGATAAGTTGTGAACATTGGTGTGTGTGTTCAAAATAGTAGTCCTCATTAAAACTTCGATTTCAAGACACCCAAAGAAATATTCATTGGTAATAAACCTGATGTTGCACATTTTAGAATCTTTGGTTGTCTTGTATATTTTCATGTACCAAAAGAGAAAAGGAATAAGTTGGAAGCCTCTAGGAAGAAAGGTGTATTTGTTGGATATAGTGAAGATTCAAAGGCATATCGAATTTGTGTACCTAGTCAGAGAAATGTAGAAGTCGAGATGTTACCTTTGATGAAGACTCTACCCTCAGAAAAGCTAGGGATCTCCCCATCACATGGAAGGATGATGATGTTGCTAAAAGTCAAGAAGAAACTCTGATGGATGAACTTATACCCAATGTTGATGGCCCAATGGATCTACTTGATCCACCTCCTGGTGATCCCTCTACCTCAAATAAAATACGACTATGGCTTCAAGATGCGCTTCAATATGCATAAAATAATGATGCCCTAAGACGAACTTTTTGAGAAAGTAATGAGCCTAACAAGTATCAAGGATACTTGGCTACCATGAGTACTATCAGTCAAACTGAACCTTTCACTTTCAAATAAGTTTTGAAGAACCAATTATGGAAATATGTTATGGTTGAGGAATATGAGTCAATCATGAAGAGAAATGTCTGGGAAGTGGTGCCTAGACCCAAGGAATAGTTCGTTGTCACTTCGAAATGAATCTATAAGATTAAACATGGAGTTGATGAAAGTGTTGAGAAATAAAAGGTAAGGTTCATGGATCATGGCTTCTCACAAAAGGAAGGAAATGACTATGATAAGATTGTTGCTCCAGTTGCCTGGTACACCACTATATGATCCGTAGTTGCTCTTGTTGCAAATCAAGGATGGATCCTGCATCAAATGGATTTCAAGACCGCATTCTTACATGGATCACTTAAGTAATAAGCATAATTGGAACAACCTCGGTGGTTCAAAGAGAAGGATAGAAGAACTCATGTATGCAGGTTGAATAAATCCCTCTATGGGTTAAAGCAAGCCCCTAGAGCTTAGTATGAGAGGATTGATAGTTATCTCATAAAGCTGGGATTTACAAGTAGATATTTTGATCTGAACTTATACATCAAAGTTGAAAATGACAAGCCTCTTATTTTGGAATTATATGTTGATGCTCTATTTCTGACTGGTGCAGGCCCTCTCATTATCAATGTAAGAAGGAGTTGACTTCTAAATTTCAGATGAAGGACCTAGGATTGATGCATTACTTCCTAGGCTTTGAGGTCTAGAAAATCCAAGTGTGATTTTCCTTTCTCAAGGAAAATATATCGTGAAGTTGTTATAAATATGTGGCATGGTGGACTGCAAGTCTGTGACCACACCAAGGGAACTAAATTTCAAAAAGTTATGAGGAAGTTCCATCGACCTGGTTTTGGAAAATCCTTCCAAATATAGACAATTGTGGGAGCATTGATGTCCTTGGTGAACACACAACCAGACATATTCTTTGTTGTCAATACATTGAGTCAATTTATGGTTGACCCTCATCATATACATTGGGTTACTGCAAAGAATATTCTAAGATATCTTCATGGTATTATCAACCAATACCATGGACTGAGGTACATTCTCGAGGATCTGAGATTACATGGATATACTTATGTCAATTAGGTTGGAAGTGTGGTGGATAGAAAAAACACATCTATATGTTGTTTCTCTTCAGTATCTACTTCCATTTTATGGATGAGTCGAAAATAAAAGTTTGTTAAACCAAGCATCGTTGAGGCTAAATATATTGTAGCTAGTATGACTTGTTGTCAATCCATTTGGTTGAGGAAGCTCTTCACTAAGCTATTTTATCATGTGATAGATACCACCATTGTGATAATCAAAGTGGGATTCACCTTTCAGACAATTTCATGTTCCATGACCAATCCAATCATATTGATATTAGGTACCATTTTATCTAAGATATGGTATAACGAGGAGAAATAAGGCTCCAACACATTAGGACAGATGAATAGATTGTTGACATCCTCACAAGCCTTTGGGAAAGGATAAGTTCTTAGCCTTCAAAGAGAGACTTGGGTTCATGGAATGACCCTCCCATGAGGGCCCTGATTGAGTTGGACATTGAGCTCTAAGAGCTCCTAGGGACCTGGGGTACTTCTTGGAGCTATATGAGCACAGGGTGAGTGGTTCACCTTCCCCTATGGAGTACACTATATGAAAACAAGGTGATGGTTCACCTTCCCCTGTGGAAACCCCAACATATGTTATGAAACCAGCTCACAAAAAGATAGAAAGATAGATCAACGCCTTAGAATTCAACCTCTTCGAGGGGGCAACCTCCTTTACATTACATAAATGAACAATTCTTGGATGAT
>APFE031737385.1:316247-329668 GCA_000404065.3 Pinus taeda
TTCTATATATAGGAGTCTAAGGAGTCACAATATAACCTAGCCGACCTAACAATAATAATATAAAGCCACAAAAATAACAATAGAGGGATTTTATGGGGCATAATAATAAAAATATGGGGACAATAGGGGCGCAACAATATTAATAAGGGATACAACTACAATAGTAATGGGGTAATCACTAGTATTATAGGGACCTAACAACATACATCCTGCCCTTGTAGTTTGGTACTCTTGGGAAGTACCTCTCATTTGGCGAGTGAGTTGGGAAAATGAGTTAGGGTTAATTAGTACTATTGATGGATGCATCAAGTACTACTATATTCCCTATGACTAGGATGCATGATGTTAAACGACTTGATCACTAAGGATCAAGCCTGGTAGGGGTTCTATCCTTGGACATAAGGACTTGCCTCTGTAATTTTGGCAAGAGTGGTAGGGTCTTTTGACCCACCCTCTTTCATTCCTTTCTTATTGGACTATGATATCAATCTTTAGTAGAGACAAGAAAAGTTGCAGAGATGACACATGGTGGAAGTGATGGCATAGAAATGGATGAATGTTGACAGGTGGAATTCCCCCCTAGTTGAGAGGGAGTGTTAAAGAGTGAAAGTAGGGGCTAATTCTCCTTCCTAGAAGCCTTTTATGAATAATGAATGATTAAATAACAATTAGTGGTTTCTATAAGGAAATGACCATTAGTTCAAAAGAAATCATACTCACATAAAAAACATACTTACCCTAAGTTACTACCCACCATAACTTAAGAAAGTATTTGCGTAAAAGATGGGATAAAGAAAAATATGTAAATAAATATACTTACCAAGATTTATTGCCCTCATTATCTCGAGTTCTTCAACACTTTAACAAATATGGGTAAAAATGTAAATGTGAAAACTTACTAAAATTTAATTTACAAATATATGTGATCCAATTTACAAAGAGACATGTCTCTTGGGTATCTTGAGTATTAAATTCACTCGAAATTTTTCATTTTACACAATTCACTCATCATCTCATATTTTCTTGTATATATTATTGATGTTATATCTACAATTATTGTCAATAATGATCTAAAGTGAAGGCTACTAAGGTTTTAATGTGATAGCTATTAGAATCTTAACTAAATTTGTTATTGGGCTAATAAGCCATTGAAGTAATTGTTGCAAGCATAGAATATACCATAAAATTTAAGAGTTAAACTAAGTTGAACTGGTTATTTTATGCAATTTGTGAATTTTTAGGTTTTAGCTAAGCTTTTAATTGTAGATTTAATTTTGGTGAGTGTTATATTTGGCTAAATTGCCAAATATGCTGCCAAAAACTTCCATATTGTCGTATTTTCCTTTTAAGCCCTTGGTGATTTGGGTATTGGCCCCTTTGGCCAATATAACCAAGGGTTATGACCACAACCTTAATCCATGAGGGCTTAGTCGTCTTGCGCCCTATTCGAATGATGTCAAGTTCATGTCATAGGTTGCATGTGGCCTCTAGCGAGTGGTCCACATGTCACTTGGGAATGGCCCACTTGACCACCTAAAAAGTCCAAAAATAGTTGCCACATGTCACCAGTATGATGTTGTTAAAATTGGAAATTAGGTCCAATTCTACTTTAGACAACTCATTTGATGGATATTATGATTTCATTGAATTCCTCTTTTTAAGAGGAACAAGATTGATCTAAAGATCATCAAATTTGGACAAGAAAAAATTTTGTATTTGAATTTATGCCCACAAATGTGTAAATTGTCAAGGTCGGCCACATCATCATGTAGGATCATGAAGCCCAAGAGACATGTCACTTCACCCTTAACGACTTATATAAATACAAGTGACCTCTCATCTCATTTGAAATCATCATCACTCACACATTCTTCCCTCTCCTTCTCTCATTGGTTCGTACAACTATTGGGGATTCTCTTTCTCCCACACATGTGGCAAGGAGGACAAATTTCATACAGAAGTACAGGGCTAAAAATTTCAGGAGTTGATTGAAGTTTGACTAGCATTGACCATGGATTGTTTGACCAATTTTGATTGTGACTTTGGAGGGTTTGACTCTATTTGACCAAGCCACATTGATTGGCATAAAAATCAAGAGTTTTTAGGGCTATTTGACCTACATTGAGCGCAAGCCTATTTTGTTGGGTCTGGAGCCTAATTATCTTCTTTATTTAGAGGTATCACCACATTGGACCCCAGTTCGTAATGTGGCGGCAATGCCACCTGTAAAATGTGCACTGCAAGGGGGGTCCGTTGGGGGGGACAGTTGAAATCTTTGGGTGCCCCCCCTTGGCGGGGGATCGGGTGCAGCGCCCCTGAAGCTAAAAATATATTTAAAATTGCCTTGTAAAATGTTGTAATTTCGTAGTCAATCTAGGTTGTTCATTAGGCAGAGATCTGACAGTAGAAGTTATGTTTAATTTAGGGTTTTTTGCCCTAGAAGGCAATCCCTCGCTATATATGAGGGAATTGTATTGCGTCTATGTAGATCTGTATTCTAAGAAAGAAAGAGAGAGGAGATTGTGTGAAAGCGAAGAGGGAATTACAGCGGATCTGCTATAGGTTGTATCTCTTCAGTTTGTTGGATAATATAAAAGGAAGGACTGGTTGTTTCTCCATGGACGTAGCCCAAATTGGATGAACCATGTATATTTGTGTCTCTCTTGTTTTATGTGTTTTTCTGTGTTTATATTTCTAAAATATATTTTACGTGTTCCATTTCTCTGTAATATATAATTTTCTAACATATTTGACTCTAGTGTTGACTTCAGATTGATCAAGTTTGACCTTAGATTTTATGATTATTTTAGGCTAACTTTGACCACTACCGGAGGCCAAGTTTGACTACCTTTGATTGAGCTTCAAAAGGGAAGTTTTTTTGTTACATTGACCATCTTTATCTTTTTTGTTAGGGCTAGATTTGACTGCAATTGACTGCATCTTTGACAAGGTTATTTTGACTTTGATTTGGCAAGTCAACTTTAAATTTTTATACTCTCTCTTTGCTGAAAATTTGATATAATAATAAGAAGAATTGATCAAATGGTTTTCCCCACATTGGGGGTTTTCCTTGGCATTCGCCAAATTTGGTGTCCTCTTGTCTTGGCTTGTGTTGTCTAGGTAAATCCTCTCTGTGGACAGGGATGATCCCTCTAGCCCAATGAGTGGGTCTAGCAATCGAGGCGACAATCTACTAGACACTTTCCTAAGTTGCAATTGAAAAGAGAGACGAAGAAGATGGCCTACCTCGTTCTAATGCTATCTCAATCTCCTTTGTTGAAGACCTTGAATGACTCGCATCATGGGCCCGTTCCTGCTGCTCTCAGCATTTATGCACCTGCACAAGAGATAAAGACACAACAAGGCATGCAAATACAAATAGCATATTCAAAATAAACCTACTTAATTGATCAATGAATGTTAAGCTTAACGATACATGAGCATACACATTTAGGAAAAATGAACCAGCAGTTGTATATTAATATAAAATAAGGGGAAGCATACAACCAAGCCTTGATGTTTATAGGCTCTCCTTGAATGAATATCCAAGTCCAAGCTAAGCTCTCCAAGCCAAATGAGTAGCATATACGCACAATCTTAGCATAAGGGTGAAAATATGCATAGACCAACCATTTGGGAATGGGAGAGGATGAATATATAGGTTGGGAAATGGAGTTAGGATCTCTCCAAAGATAGGAGTAGGCCCCCATCTCAAGGAGGTAGCTCATAGGGATAAGACCAAGAGGCAAAATTGGGATAACTCATCCTCATCTACACTGAACAACCTCCAGCTCGCCGCTCTAGAAGCTTCTATATCATGAAGCTTCTCATCCTCTTTGGGAAAAATTCCTTTTTGGATCATCGCAGGTATACAAGAAAACAGAGCGATGCCATCGCGCGTCGAGTATAATACAACAGGTGACCCTGACGGTTTTTGGTCTCATAAGAGCGATGATTCTCAAATTAGGGTTTAAGATTTATTTCCTTTAAGGGAAGCTCAAGGCATTTTCCAATCAATGTCTTAGGGAGGATCTGAGTTGCATATATGAATGAGTACACTGCAGTATGGTCATGTTTCGGGCACTTCGGGGTATGTCACAGGGAAATGCAGGAGGTGTGACAAAATATTTTGTAACAAATGCCCCTAAAGCATGAAGGCAGAATGAGGAGTGATGGCCGAGATGCTTTAAGAGCTTTTGCAAAGATGATAACAAACATTGTCAGGAGACCTACAAATCAAGGACGCATATACATATACATATCTGATATCAAAACATGAATCCACGGTATGGAAATAGCCACCCAAATAATAAGGACTATATGAAAGGATCCATGGCATGGGTGCAGCCATCCAAATGAAAAGGATCATCTGTATATCTAAGATCCAAGGTATGGATGCAGCCATCCAATATAGAAGTATCATCATAAATGCAAATTCCCACGGTATGGTCACATCCATCTGCATAGCAGAAACATGTGTAAAATCGTGAATAACACATAACTCCACGCAACTTGAGTCATATCAGACAAGACTTAGGGTCTTGCGCTCCATCCCAACTCAATCAAAGTACAATTTCTAGCATGTGAATGAATGTGTCGAAATCGAGCATGCTAGAAAACCACCTAATTATTAGCCAATGATGTGGATCGTTAACAAGCATGAGAGAAACCACCAATAATGGCAATGGCTCTCAAGGTACAACAGTACAATCTGTGAGTGCGATAATGAAGCCGAAGTCGAACATTCGTGGAATCACCCGATCGAAGGCTAATGATGAAACCCTGTCGTCGGGTGCGAAGAACTTGCCATTAAGGCATGCAAGCTCTAAGGTACTGAAAGGGAATCTCTAAGTCATCTTCCTAGATAATAAGTTGAATTTGACAGGAAGTGACTCGTCGAAGGAAGGTCATAATGATTCCCTCGTCATCAACAAGAAACAAGGAATAAAGTGGAATAAACGAGTATGATCCAGGATTGTGAGAAAATTTCATACAATGTATAAGTAATAGACTGTAGATAAGACTTCTCTTCAACATATTGGCGACACAACTCTGGAGTGTGGCAGCATTTTACTCAACATAGGACCAAGGGTCATAATGACAAAGTGGAATAATCAAATGAGAGGCAAAATGGATTACCCAAACCCAAAAGGACAAGTGACTAAGTGAGGATGTCCCAAACCCAACAAAAGAAATAGATGAGTGTCATGTTCAACAGCGACATGTTGCCTATACAAGAGATATTTCACTTTCACTTTTTCCCCAACTATTTCTAGCGAGTACCTCTTTATTTTTACACAAGCTTGAAGAGGATACCATATGCTTGTCATATAAGTTCATCCTTCAGATGAATCCATCCTAGTAAGTTTTACGAGTCCTAGGAAGAATAACTCATTATATTTTCATATTTAGAGAGTTCAAAAAAGAGACAAAAATAAAACTCCATCATGTCCCTTTTCGCAATTTGTCTCTTGAATCTGAAAAGGTAGAAAATAGTATTCGAGAGAACCTCTTGACCATTTCGACCAAGGTGTACCTTTTTCGTAAATAGTCAATCTCAGCCCAAAAAAGGGGTAAACCTATACTGGGACAATGTCAATTAATTTAATTTAACGAGTTCTAAAAGGAAAGTACTCGACAATCTTTTAATTTTCGAGAGTCAGAAAAGCGCTAAAAGGTGACTCCTCCTGGAGGAATGAGTGGTATAAAAGGATAGCAACTGGTTTCAGTCATGATGGAGCTGAACAAAACACGTAAAGGTCAAGAGACTGGCCAATAATACCACTCATCGTAGATGTTCCTTAGGAAAGGGTAAAACAACCAAGTGAAATCATACGATCGGCCAAAGAGATGGTGACGATGGAATGAAAAAACCAAGGCTCATCAGGAAAAAAATCAACTGATAAAAATGAAAATCATGAGATGTAAAGTGGGAATGGTTTAATTTTTACACAAGCTCGAAACATGAGAAACTATGCTTGAGTATACTTGAGAATGGTTTCATTTTTTCACAAGCTTGAAACAGAAACAAACTATGCTTAGATTTGGTTTCATTTTTACACAATCTTAAAACAGAAACAAACTATGCTTGGGTTTGGTTTCATTTTTACAAAATCTTAAACAAAAACAAACTATGCTTGGGTTTCGTTTCTTTTTTACACAAGCTTGAAACAAAAATAAACTATTCTTGAGATAACTTTGCATGCCCCCAGCATAATGACTCAATTCGAGGTACATTCCCCCCAAGCTTCATTTCATTCACCTAAGTAGACTACTAGTTACTAACAAATATATGGAATGAAGGTTCACTTATGAGATTAAGTGGAAGACTCGACTGGGATTTTACGAGATCTAATCAAAGACTCGAATTGGAAGGGGATTTGTTTCATTTTTTAATGAGATTGACACAGGAAAAGAACCATGCTCATGAAGACCTATTTCATTTTTTAACGAAGTTGACATAGTAAAAGAAATGTCCTCACAGCCCTTGTTTCATTTGTTAACGAGCTTGAAACAAGACAAGGAACTTTGCTCCAAAACCTTTCATCACAGACCAAAAGAGGCCATGGCTTCCAAGAGGTTCTCATCAGAAGGGAGAAAAATACTCTGGAAGGGATACATGTCTAGGGATCCAAATGAAAAATGACACAGGGTTACCCCTGCTTTACCCATAGTATGCATGTAGACCTATGCATAAACCATTTTCCCAGGAATAGATATGACCTACCAGGTCAAAACTTCATTAAAGTTGATGGTTAAGGCCCTTTCCATTGTCTTTCATGTGGAAACATATTAATAGACTAACCATAATCTAAACCCTCGTTATCGGGACTCATATCACCCCTTAACCTTCATCCCCTTTAATATCGGGACTTGTTAACCCTTATAAACCTTTATAATGCTTATGGTCATACATATACAAAACCCCACTTATAACTTTGGGTTATACGCTTAAAACCCTTCTATCACGCTTTAACCCATTTAAACCCTTTATATTAGATAACACATAGAACATGCGTAACCTTATCTTTTTCTGCCCTTCATAAGCATTTGCACAGTTATTGATCAACGCCTTTATCGCAATCGGCCATCGCAGTTACCCATGGTCTTACCACATATATGCTCTGTCGCGCCTCTGACTCTAATATGCAGCTACCAGAACAATTAAACCACCCTTTTATATTAAAAGACTCGGGCATGATACTTTACTAAATACAAAGGGAATACATTCAAATTCCATTGTGCACCATATAAGTTGAACTTCAAAGTTTATAAGCCGCGTCTATATTTATCATCGGGTCCACCCTTCCATATCAAAACTTCCACTGCGTTGCTCCTCCTCTAATCTCCGACCACCGAAGCCTCCAATCAAATCTTAACCGTATGTTGTATCCTTCGATCCAACGGTTGACATTACTCCCGACCGTTTAAACTTGCGCGCCTATTCTCCATCGTCGATCTACACCCAATAGATCTGACAGCTATCGTTGATATCGGGTAGATAATAAGCGTGAGGTTTAACCACCTGATAAAGTGGTTTCCTCTCTCCTCTCACTGCCACGCGTCGGTTGATGAGTGGAATCAGCGCTCGTCCTTCAATACCACTTATGGTTTTGAGGCCGCCCAAAATCCTCTTTCACTATTACAAAACCGTCGATGCGATAGTTCTCCGCTATTCTGTTTTCTTATGATTTACATTGTTTTTCAATGTTAATGTGGTTCTCGGGTTTCTTCAAATGTTTTGCCCTTTTCACTCTTCCACTGCTCCATTATTCCCGAACTCGATTTCTGCGTCTTTCTTCAATCAATGTCCCTTCAAAGCTCTACTTTGATCCTTCAAATGGATTCAAAGGTCTGTTACACTCCTCTGTCTTGCTCTCCTCTTTGCATTCACTGAACTTTTCCTGCAAGAATATATATATTATACAATCTCTGATATACCCAATTTATCAGTCAATACATCGAAACACACATTACGCACTCAGCATCGAATTCTCTATGTATAAATACATAAAAAAAAAAATATTACATATTGAGACTCTCTCTCTCTCTGGCCTGATCTTCTAATTAATGGCCTTTGTTCATTATCTACCCATAGGCTTACAAACACTCCAATCTGCTATCTATCTACCCTATCCAACCTCTCCAACCTCTCTATTTCTAACCCCTGTCTTTACCTTTTAGGCTTACATTTATACAAAGGGATTCTAAAACCAATTTCTAGTTTAGATCCATAGATTCCTCAACAAAATCCTAAAATCTCTTTCTCATCCCTAAGGATTCTCTCAAATCCACAAAATCATGAACTGACTCCTAATCTTGGATTTACAATCAATTCTCAATCCTCTCATCACCCAACTATCCTAAATCTCTCATGTTCTCCTACATTCGAGAACATTTACAATTATACCTCACAAAATTCAATTAATTCCCATTCCCATTAAAATCACTCAAAACATTAAATAATTACATTAATTCAATACTTAGGAAATCAACTTCCTTGAAACACAAGCCCCCCTATGTCTACCAGAATACACTGATAATGTTGACCTAGATGCTCCTGCATTAGACTCCCCATGTAAGAAAATTTATGACCACCTGGTCATAAGTCTGGATAATTGTTTCCTCTTGGATCCCAGACTTTGTTTTGTAACTTGTCTTCGCTTATCAATTGTTCTATTGTTGTTGTTGTCTGCTGTTGTTCTCCAAGTCTTCATACCTTATGTTGTAATGCTCCACTTGCCCTGCTTTCATAGTCTGCTACTGTCTTCTTCTTCTTGTCACTCCTCTCCTTCCTTGTTGTTATCTTCTTCTGAGACACTTTCATCATTAACCTTCTTATCAGTTCAATTTCCCTTTCCAATATATCCTCTGTCTGCCGACTATTTTCATCTCTTGATTGTTGAACTCTCATTCTTTCTTGTTCTTCACTTATTCTAATTGCTTCCTTTTCATCCTTACTCTCTTCTTTATTGTTATCTTTCACCTTCTTAGCTGCTGCTATATTGTCTTTCAGAACAATTTCCTGCTTCTGTTTTCTGCACCTGTCAACTTCTTCTTGATTATTATTTATGACAATTTCTTTGTCATCCTTCTTCAGAAATTTATCCTGAACATCTATCCTCTGCTCTTCCAACTTTCTCCTTTGAAAGTCTAATTCTCTATATAACTCAATGATTTTACTTGGAGTGAACTTTGGAAATTTTACACAATCTCCCATTGCTTCATTTGCTATTGACCCATCGTCACATGGTCCTTCTTCCTCTGCTAAATCTTTCTTAACATCCTTCAATAGATGTTCTTCCTCTTCTTCTTTCATTTGGATATCCACCTGTGCCAAATATGTCCCAGCTTCTGCAACAACATCTTCAATTATAAGACAATCAATATAATAATAAAAATATAAGGCTTTTGTACCTCTTCGTCCCTTGGCAACACTTCAGTATGCTGCTCAGATCTCTCTTCTTCTATTAGCATATCAGTATGTTGATTCAAACTCAAAGAAATCTTGAGACTGTCAGCTAGTCTCTCCTTCTCATCATCTATTTCAATGATGTCTTTCAACACTTGTCCACTGTAGCAAACTGATTCTTTTCTAGTCTCCCTGTCATATTCTACTTCAAAACTTTCATCTTCTGGAAGGTATTCTTTCATGTTTTTGACAGCTTTAGAAGACTATCTACCTTCTTCCAAACTTGCAATCATACACAAATAATTAATTTTAAAAAATACAAGACCTTTCGGCCTTATTTGATACTTCAGTTATCAAGTCCTCTGGCTGCTCTAAATCATTCATATGATTCAACTCCTCTGGCTCTTCATCACTTTCAAAAATTAATGGTCCACGTTCTAGTTCACATATCAAAACTTCAACATCTTCTTCAGCATCTTCCTTTTGTTGTAGCTCAACTCTTTCGAGCTTCTCCATAATCTATTCAAGTTCCCTTTATTAACTGCATATTCACATGTTGATTCCTCTTCTCTTGTAGCCTCTGCCACTTCACTCTCTTTCTCATGACATAACCATGTTTCTGGTCTTCTTCATTTCTTTGCAACATCTCCATTAACAGTTCAATTTGAACTGATATCTCAGCCATTTCTCTATCATATTCTGCATCACTCATTCTCATGCCATTTTCCTTGGCATCCTTCTCCTTTTGTCCTCTGCTATGGTCTCTTTCAGAACCTATGTTATGACTGTCACTACTCATCATCCTCTCCATCTCTAAGAGTTCCTCACTCACTTCAATATGAGTTGCACTAAAGCCTCTACAACAGCAAGTTCGCCCTTGTTGCCACTTACCTCACCAAGCTCCATCACTCAGTCTTTTGGCAAGCAATTGGTTCTTTATCTCTGGAACCTCCTTTGAGAAATTCTCTTTGCTCCTTCTAGGCTTCAAATCATCTATACTTTCCAAGAACACAACTATCCTCTTTATCCAATCTCTATTGGAATTCCTCAAGGTTTTGCCACATTCTTCTTTCACTCAAAAACTCTTACTAGCTTCCTTTATCTCTTAGCAATTCTACCCACATCCTTTGTGGAATTGCCTTTGGGAGTTGCAATAATACTTCTAATCTTCAATCCAATTAAAATAAAACCATATCATCTTACCTTCAAGATCTTTGTCTAATCTTGTCCTCCCATTCACCTGCACTTTTGAATGGACTGTCCTTTTCACTAGCCTTCAGTTGTATCTTCAAACTCTGTGACTTCAAAAACTTACAAACATCCCTCTTACAGTTTAACTACTGTAATATTGCTCTAAATTTCATTCATTCAATATCTGTTAATCATTAGACAAAACTACATACCTTCACCTACCTTCAGGATCTCACCATTTCTACAAATCTGTTCCAGCATATATTCATGCTTCCATTGTACAAATTCTCAATATTCAGTTACTGTCAATCAGATTTAGAATCTGATTCTTTCTTCCAATCTTTCGGCTTTATCTCTTTTGCTGAGATACTTCATTAGCTACAACTATCAATCTTCAATCTATTTCTTTATCCAGCAAAACTCAAATCAGAGTTAAATAAAATGATACCTGTATGATTTCACAAGCAGTCTCCATCCACTATTCAAATTTGAATGAATCTCCATTCTCCAAAATATCGTTGTGGATTCCTTATGTTTTTGTAGTCTCTTCTTAATTCTTACTCACCTGCCTCTAAGAACTTAACTGTTCTTCTCCATTCTCCCAGCTGTACTCTGGTTGCTTAACTGTCATATTAGAATCTGATCTCCCTTGCCTGCATACACATCTTTCCAAATATATTTGTTCTAAACTCTTTCAAAGAAACTTTCACACATAATTTCTTTGTTCAGCTCTAATACAAAATGACGCAGGGTTACCCCTGCTTTACCCACAATATGCATGTAGACCTATGCATAAACCATTTTCCCAGGAATAGATATGACCTACCAGGTCAAAACTTCATTAAAGCTTATGGCTAAGGCCCTTTCCATTGTCTTTCATTCGGAAACATATTAATAGACCAACCATAGTCTAAACCCTCGTTATCGAAACTCATATCACCCCTTAACCTTCATCCCCTTTAATATCGGGACTTGTTAACCCTTATAAACCTTTATAATGCTTATAGCCGCACATGTACAAAACCCCACTTATAACTTTGGGTTATACGCTTAAAACCCTTCTATCACGCTTTAACCCATTTAAACCCTTTATAATAGATGACACATAGAACATGCGTAACCTTACCTTTTTCCACCCTTCCTAAGCCTTTGCATAGTTATCGATAAATTCCTTTATCGCAATCGGCCATTGCAATTACCCACGATCTTACCACATATATGCTTTGTCGCGCCTCCGACTATGATATGAAACTATCAGAACAATTAAACCACCCTTTTATATTAAAAGACTCGGGCACGATACTTTACCGAATACAAAGGGAATACATTAAAATTCCACTACACACCATATAAGCCAGACTTCAAAGTTTATAAGCCACGTCTATATTTATCGTTGGGTCTGCCCTTCCATATCAAAACTTTTGTTGCGCTGCTCCTCCTCCGATCTCCGATCACCAAAGCCTCTGATCAAATCTTGACCATCCGTTGTATCCTCCGATCCAACGGTTGACGTTACTCCCGACTGTTTAAACTTGCGTGCCTACTCTCCACCGGCAATCTACACCCAACAAATCCGACAGCTATCGTTGATATCGGGTAGATAACAAGCACGAGGTTTAACCACCTGATAAAGTGGTTTCCTCTCTCCTCTCACTGCCACGCGTCGGTTGATGAGTGGAATCGGCGCTCGTCCTTCAATACTGCTTCCGGTTTTGAGGCAGCCCGAAATCCGCTTTCACTGTTACAAAATTGTTGATGCGATTGTTCTCTGCTATTATGTTTGCTTATGATTTACGTTGTTTTTCAGTGTTAATGTGGTTCTCGGGTTTCTTCAAATGTTTCACCCTTTTCACTCTTCCACTGCTCCATTACTCCCGAACTCGATTTCTGCATCTTTCTTCAATCACTATCCCTTCAAAGCTCTACTTTGATCCTTCAAATGGATTCAAAATTCCGTTACACTCCTCTATCTCGCTCTCCTCTTTGCATCCACTGAACTTCGCCTGCATGAATATATATATTATACAATTCTCTGATATACCCAATTTATCAGTCAATACATCAAAACACACACTACGCATTTAGCATCGAATTCTCTGTGTATAAATACATAAACAAATTATTACATATTGAGACTCTATCTCTCTAGCCTGATCTTCTAATTAATGGCCTTTGTTCATTATCTACTCGTAGGCTTACAAACACTCCAATCTACTATCTATCTACCCTATCCAACCTCTCCAACCTCTCTATTTCTAACCCCTGTCTTTGCCTTTTAGGCTTACATTTATACAAAGGGATTCTAAAACCAATTTCTAGTTTAGATCCATAGATTCCTCAACAAAATCCTAATTTCTCTTTCTCATCCCTAAGGATTCTCTCAAATCCAAAAAATCATGAATTGGCTCCTAATCTAGGATTTACAATCAATTCTCAATCCTCTCATCACTCAACTATCCTAATCTCTCATGTTCTCCTACATTTGAGAACATTTACAATTATACCTCACAATATTCAATTAATTCCTATTCTCATTAAAATCACTCAAAACATTAAATAATTACATTAATTCAATACTTAGGAAACCAACTTCCTTGAAACACAAGCCCCCCTATGTCTACTATAATACACTGATAATGTTGAGTTGGATGCTCCTACATCAAAAAATCAGTCTCCAATGCTGTTATGAAACCAGCTTCAAGAAAGATAGAAAAGATAGATCAACGCCTTAGAATTTAGCCTCTTCGAGGGGGCAACCTCCTTTACATTACATAAATGAACAATTCTTCGATGATTCAAATGACAAAACCTCCTTTCT
>APFE031737385.1:338001-349227 GCA_000404065.3 Pinus taeda
AATAATATAAAGCCACAAAAATAACAATAGAGGGATTATATGGGGCACAGTAATAACAATATGGGGACAATAGGGGCACAACAATATTAATAAGGGATGTAACTACAATAGTAATGGGGTAATCACTAGTATTATAGGGACCCAACAAATGCCCCAATACCTGGTGTACTACATCACCTACTAGATCATCAGTAGATGTGGGCATGGAAGAGGTAGCCACATAATTAACCTGTGGCAAGGGTGATACCTCTAGTATATAAGAACCACTTAGAGATGATGGTTAAGTGGGAGTTTATTCATGACCAATGAATTTACATTGGTCAATGATCACAATGCTTCCTTCATGCGGGAAACACATCACTCGAAAGAGAGAAGAAACAAGAGCTCCCATGACATAAACATAGTCATGGACAAGGAGTAGATTAAAGCCTAAAGAGCCTTGGACAACCATCGTGTCTATATAGACAGTCTTTCCTCCCAAAGTAATAGGTAACTTAGGAAGGGTCCCTAATGGTTGACTGGTTCCTCTGTTAAAAGCTAACAGATTCCCGGTGACGGGGACAAGCTGAGAAGAACCCAAATCTTGCCAAGCAATTGAGGAAATAATGCTAACAGATGCACCCTCGTTTATAATTGTGCTAAGTGTAGCCATATGGTAAGCATGTACTGTAATCTAGAAAGGCACATAAGCCGGAAGACGATATCCTTCCAGTCAACTCCAATCAAAAGAAGTGACTAAACTACTTGGAAGGGGTGTCATAGGAACATGAGAGCTACCCTCTTTCTCTATGGGAATAGGAGAACTACTCTCATGCACCTCAGGAATGGGAGGATTTCCCTCCAGTTCATTGGAAACTGAAGAAACCAGAAGAACCTGAGCTGTACGAGGTTGACTCTCTACCGGAAAGGTACAGTTAACTGAAGGCGGAACCAAGTCTATCAGTTTCTCGACCAATGGTTGGTCGATAATGGACTCACGAGACTCACTTTCAGAGAGAGTGGGATTGACCAAAGATGACTTTTGATTAATCACTTGATCAACTAGCAGAGGATAAGGGGAAAGCTTTCGATAAACAGTCAAAAGACGAGCTTGAGAAGCTGTGATTTTTTGCAACTCTTTGGAAGCTTCATCCATAAGAAGACAAAGGTGAATGGGATGATTATCTTCACACAACTTATGGGGAAATTTCACTTTTCCCTTTTTCCCATGAGCTTTACTATTACTAGTTGAGGGTTTATCACCAGCATGATGACCATAGGTTGATGACAAAGGTCGATGTGAACCTCTGGACCACACTTCTAAGACCTTGGGAATACCAAGACAATTCCGAAGAAGGTGGTCACCCTTACATAACATGCAAGGGAATTTTACTTTCTGAGGCTTGTTGGAAGATTTTTCTTCATTAGTTGCATATGTATCAATGGCTGCTTGGATGCCCCTTTTCTTATTTTGCTTCATCTTCTTCGTCCTCTTTTTCTTATTCTTAGCTTCCTAGTTACTAGAATCCAGACTTTCACCAGGCGAACAGGAAGAACGAGGTGAAGAAATAGGCGAAGAAGTTGAGGGTTCAACTTTAGGATCAATATGAAATTGATGTTGTTCAGGTGGAGGAGAACTTGGTTGAAAAGCAGTTTGAACACTCGGAACCACCGAGGTCGAAAATAACCAAACTGGCAGACCAATGGCCAATATAGGAAGGGACAACGTCGCCATATAAGGAGCACCAACATTTCCAAAAGAAGGAAAAGGACTAGGATTCTCATCAGGGGGACTTCCTTGGTTGGTAGACTCAGGAAATGTTTCCATCGATATCAACCTAAGATATATTAAGGAGTATTTCCACAGGAAGGCTGTTGTTCCGCGGTCAATTAATTTTAGAATTTGAAACAAAACAAAACAAAAAATCATTTTCATGTTTTAAGAATCGAGAAAAGGATGAAAAGGTGACTCCAGTCGCTTTCGTTGGTTTAGTGAGCTTGAAAGGACAAGTGCTCGATGACATTTTGAAGTTCAAGGAGTCAGAAAAGATCGACATTACTACTCAGGATACTCTAGGAAAAAGGGATTACCAAGTAACCGTGAACTGCAATATACACCTTAGCAAATAAATTTACTAAGGACTTGACGTACATGCAGGCAACCTCCCCGAATGTTGTTTTCAGTGTATCACATTTACAAGGAGGCAGACTCGGCGTCCTATGGATAAAGATTTGCAACCTATGAGGATCTCCCTTTACATACTCGACAATATGGGGAGCACAAGTCTGTGCTAGTGTTGTCTAATGTAAGGGCGAACGATAGCTGCTAAGTTTTATAGACGTCGGAACATGTCTCTAGCCTATATCACTAAGTATGAGCGTTAATGTTTCATATGATCCTTAGATTAATTGATAGATTTTAAATTTAATCTTGAAATTATGTTTCAATTTCAAGGCCTTAACGATGTCACATGTTGCTAAAATGCAGCTAAATGATGAAATTGAAATTATTTCATTCGATGAAGGCTACCTATGTAGGGAAGAGAAGCAGCCAAATCATGCATCAAACAAGGAACAATGCATCAATGACAATTTCCCAATGCTAAATGCAAAACATGAAATCTAATCTTTCATTTCATAAGAAAATTCAATACCAAAATAAAATCTTAAAGTGATCTACCTTAAGATATAATGATGATTTCCTTTTCACTTTAATGCAATCAATGTAATCTAGTGCAAAAAAGCAAAAGAGAATGCAAACAACTCAATAATCATGAAAATCTCTTTCACATCAATGATTTTGAATGTAACAAATGCTTCAAAAACTACTTAAAAGATAAACACTTTCACTTTTGCTTTTCGAAACACAAAATTCAAAGAAAATATTTCCTTTCAGTTCAATCGAAACAAACAATTTTGTAATATTTGCTTGCCAAATGGAACTAAAGTGACTTTCAAATCATCTACTCAATTTGACACTAATGAAAACAACTTAATATCCAAGAACCAAAAGCGATTTACAAAAGATGTCCAAACACATAAAGACTCTCCTAACAAGGGTAATCGATCTTTGAAGAGAAGACCAATGAGTGAATGAAGGATGACCTAGAAGTCCTAAAACCCTAGAAGGCAAACAAGCTCCAAAAACATTTAAACCAAATCAAGATGCAATTGTAATCAGACGAACATGTTAAGAAAGACAAGGACACTAAAATCACACTGGTAAGCCACTGATAGAAGGCAAAAAACTGAAAAAAAAAAAAAAGAAGACAAACTCTAATTTTCTTTAACCTCGGATATCATCACAAATGTTAAAATAAAAGCAGAATAATCACTATTGTAATCAACATATTCACGATGTCATCACAACTCTCAAGGACAAAACTGCGATGGTCAAGAAAGATAAAGAAAAAACAAAAAAAAAATCTTCAAGAGTAGCACAAATTAAGAACCTTCAAGCAATTACCAAAAAGTGAAAATAGTTACAAACAAGCAAATAAGTCTGGGATTGGATGGTTGGTCAAACTCATCACAAAAAAAAGGTGAAGGATTGGATGGAAAGGATCATAGGCTCCCCAGCGGAGTCACCATTTGTCTAGGTTAATCCTCTCTGCGGATAGAGACAATCCCTCTCGCCCAATGAGTGGGTCTAGCAACCGAATTGAGAATCTGCTAGACACTTTCCTAAGTTGCTATTGAAAAGAGAGACAAAGAAGATGGCCTACCTCATTCTAATGCTATCTCGATCTCCTTTGTTGAAGACCCTGAATCACTTGTGGCACGGGCTCGTTCTTGTTGCTCTCAGTGTTTATGCACCTGAACAAGAGATCAAGACACAACAAAGCATGAAAATACAAATAGCATATTCAAAAGCAACCTACTTAACTAATCAAGGAATGTTAAGCTTAATTATACATGAGCATACACATTTAGGGAAAATGAACCAGCAGTTGTATATTAATAGAAAATAAGGGGAAGCATACAACCAAGCCTTAATGTTGATAGGATCTCCTTGAATGAATATCAAGTCCAAGATAAGCTCTCCAAACACTCCTTCTCCAAGCCAAATGAGTAGCATATATGCACAATCTTAGCATAATGGTGCAAATAGGCATAGACCAATCATTTGAGAATGGGATAGGATGAATATATAGGCTAGGAAAGGGAGTTAGGATCTCTCCAAAGATATGAGTAGGCCCTCATCTCAAGGAGGTAGCTAATAGGGATAAGACCAAGAGGCCAAGTTGGGAGAACTCGACCTCATCTATGTCAAACAACCTCCATCTCGTCGCTCTGGAAGCTTCTAGATCACAAAGCTTCTCATACTATTTGGGAAAATTGTCTTTTTTGGATCATCAAGGGTATACAAGCAAACAAAGTGATGTCATCATGGGTCAAGTATAATACAACAGACGACCATCACGGTTTTAGTGTCATAAGAGCGATGATTCTTAAAGTAGGGTTTAAGAGTTATTTCCTTCAGGGGAAGCTCAAGGAATTTTACAATCAATGTCTTAGGGAGGATATGATCTGCATACATGAATGAGTACATTGCATTATGGTCATGTTTCAGGCACTTTGGGGTATGTCACAGGGAAGTGTAGGAGGTGTGACAAAATATTGTGTAACAACTTATCTTCTACATTTTATTTTATGTTCTATCTACAGTTATTGTCATTGTGATTTATGGTTAATGTGATTTCTATTGGAAAAATAAATTGGAAATTGTCATTGGGCTTCTAAAGGAGCATTGAAGTAATTTTTCTAAGCAAGAACATACCATTGTTAATAAAATTTAACATGGTATCAGAGCACAAGTGAAGACAAATCCCAAGCAAGAGAGAGAAAATAAATCACTAAGGGAGATCTATTAGACAAGATTATTGGACTAGCCTCAATGGCCACTACATCTTACTTCAAATCCGAGGATAAGCTCAAGGACAAATCAGACTATAATGCATGGAATATGACTTTGTATTTGACTTTGGTAGAGCCTGATGCTATGGACTATGTGCAAGGAAGAGTGGTGGAGCCTCCTTCAAATGCACCTAATGATGCAAAGATGAGGTATAGGGAAGGTGAGGTCAAAGCTAAATTAATTATCATAGACTCCCTTAAAAATCATTTGGTTGCCTATATTTATGATTTGGGAACATGTAAGGATATGTTTAATAAGTTGGTTGGGATGTTCAAAGTAAAAAATGCAAATAAAATCCTCTTTCTCAAGCACAAGTTGAAGGACATCAATATGGATAAAGGCGAGTCTATCCAATCCTACTTTATGAGAACAACACAAATCAAGAATGACCTACTATCTACTGGAGAAGTTATTACTAATAGGGAGCTCAATCTCATTTCACTTGGAGGTCTTTCAAGAGCATGGGATGTGTTTAACACCACCATTCTTAACAATGACAGGATTCCTAGTTTCGATGAATTATTGGCTAGATGCACTCAAGAGGAGTTGAGGATGATGGAGAGAGACAAGCCTTCAAATGGAAATGAACCTACTACTTTCTTTGCTCATGCTAAGAGGAAAAATAATGTTGGTCCAAGGAGATAGGGTCAATAATTCAAGTCTTGATTCAAAGAGGGAAGAAAAGGAAGGTGCTACAATTGTAATAAGTTCGGCCACTATGCTAGAGAGTGTCCTCACAAGAAGGATTCTCCAAGGGATGACGACAACAAAAACAAAAAATTCAAAGGCAATGGAAATCAAAGGAACAATAGGTTCAATAATAAAGGAAAGAGGAATGCTCCTCCTTCTCGATATTAAAATGGTCGACCTCCCAAAAGGATGAAAAAATACAGGTATGAGGAAAGTAATGTTGTAGAAAAAAATGAGTTTTATCTTATTTCTTCTCTACCTACTGCCTCTCCTCTGAATAGCTTGGATAATTGGTTGATTGATAGTGGAGCCTCAAGGAACTCCACTAGGTACAAGGAAGCCCTCTCAACTTTGGTTTAAAAGAAGACTAATTTGGAAATCAAACTTGGAGACAATGCCACCTACCCCGTGAAAGGGATAGATATTGTCACTCTTCACTTGAATCGAGGTCAAACCATTCATCTACAAGAAGTATTTTATGTGCCTAATTTGAAGAAGAACCAAGTGTTTATTTCTGCGATGGAAGATAAAGGCTTAAAGGTTGCATTCATTGATGGAAAGGTACGTATTTGGAAAATAAACCCTAAATATGCATTCACACTTGGATTTAGGGTTGATGGTCTCTATCAAGTTGGAGAAAGTCCTTTAGGAGCCTTGTCTTGTGATACTTATCTTCAATCTGAATTATGGCATTGGATATTTTCCCACCTTCATTACAAATCCTTACCTGGGGTAAGGAATATGGTCATAGTTATGCCCGAGTTCAACATAAATCATGAATAACTTTGTCATGGTTGTGCAGCTAGGAAACTTACAAGGGGACCATTCCCTTGTAGTGAAAGCCAAACTATCGCTATTCTTCAATTGGTCCATTCTAGCCTATCTGGTATGTTCCCCGTAACATCATTGGGAAGATACTTATACTATGAAATATTTGTGGATTACTTCTCATGCAAAACATGGATCTATTTCTTGAAGAAGAAAGATGAGGTGTTCAAATGGTTTCGTTCTTTCAAAGAATTGATGGAAAATCAAACAAGGAAGAAAATCGAGATATTAAGGACCAACAATGGAACCAAATATGAATCAAATGAATTCAATGAATTTTTCAGAGAGGTTGGCATTAAGAGGGAGACAACTACTCCATACACTCCTAAGCAAAATGGTGTTGTTGAAAGGAAGAATCGAACAATCATGGAAGCCACCCATGTCATGCTCCATGATCAACGCCTACTGAAGTTCTTATGGGGAGAAGTTTCCAACATTGTCGTGTATGTTCAAAATAGGAGCCTCCATCGAGCTTTGGATTTCAAGACGGTTGAGTATGTCTTCAATGGTAAGAAACATGTTTTTATCATATTAGAATATTTGGTTGTCCTGTGTACTTTCATGTGCCTAAAGAGAAAAGAAACAAGTTGGAAGAATCTAGGAAGAAAGGTATATCTGTCAGCTACTGTGAAAATTCAAAGGCATATAGAATTTATGTGCCTGGTCAAAGATATGTGAAATTAAGCCATGATGCCACCTTCGATGAAGACAGTTCTCTTTGGAAAGCCAACGATCTCCCTATCCATAGGAAGGACAATGATGATGTTGCGGAAAAATGGGATGAACCTTCTACAAATGAGCCTATTCCCAATGTTGAAGGCTCGATGGATCTCATTTATCCACCTCCTGATGATCCCTCTACCTCAAGGAAAATACCTTTGTGGCTCAAATATAATCTCGAAGATGCTGAAAGACACACTACTCCAAGAGGGACATTTCATGAAAGTAAGAAGCCAAATAGTTATCAAGGGTACTTAGCTGCTATGAGTTCTTTTTTTCAAAATGAGCCATGTTCATTTGAATAAGTCGTAAAGTACCAAGTCTGGAAGGATGTGATGAATGAGGAATATGAATCCATCATGAATAATGATGCCTGAGATGATGTTCCTAGACCCAAGGATTAGTCTGTGGTCACATGTAAATGGATTTACAAAATGAAACATGGAGCTAACGGGAGTGATGAAACTATAAGGCTAGGTTCATTTCTCAAGGTTTCTCTTGAAAGGAAGGAGTGGATATATCCCTACCACCTATGCATCTACTTGCCATTTTGTTATGTCGTTAGATCCTAGCCACTTGCCTATTATCCACATGTTGGCTTGCGGTTCCACTTTCGTGATCACATGTGATGGTCACATGGTGGTCACAGTCAAAGTCATACAAAATCGTTGGTCGTATGCACACCCCCCAAGTTGTTTGTGGTTTAGAGGGGGGATAGTGCAGTTATCCTCCATCATTGATCTTATGATTGACGGTCTAGAAAAACCACCCATTATGCACCCCCCTACACACTAATGGTTGAGTGGGTTGATGCCCATGCATTTTCATTAATGTGTTAGTGGGGTCATGTGGTGCTTGATCCACCCGCAACCATGTTCATTATGTAAATGGTCATGTCTGCTAGTCTTTCCATTGCCTACTCTACTAGGTTTGGCCGACTAACCAAATTTAACACCTGCTAAGTCCACCACACCATATTTAGTTGCAATTTTGAGTTTAGGTTTGAGACCTTTGACTGTCCATATTTTCTAATCGAGAAGGCCATTTTCCTACTTCCACATACCATTGGAAAGCTATTTAAAATATATTTCCATCTAAGTGGGGTTCCACTTGATTTGGAGGTGTTCTTTTGCACTATAAATGCCTTCAAATTCACTACAACTTCTCCATCTATGTTGTGCTCATCTTATAATAATCTTGTCTTTGTCCATCATCTATCAACACATTTTCCATCCTTTGCCATCAATGAAAAGACACTTCTAATAGGAAGCACTCTAGGAGGTCCCATATGGTTTCCAAGGAAGAGGTATTTATCATGCAATTATCAACCAAGATTTTCCATAAATAGTATGCATTTAGAAACGGAATAAAGAAAAACCCTTGCAACAATTAATTACATGAAAAAACAATAAAAATATGAAATAAACTTAAAATTATTCCATGAAATTTCCTTCTTTCAATCCCAAAATTACATCTCTAAGACACATATTAATCTTGAATAACAATAGCACCATAAGGATCACATCTCCACAAGTAGTGAACACAAGCCTAATGTGAGCTCCCTAAAGGAGTAGAAATCTATGAGAGATGATGAAAATATACAAATGAGTGATTCTTTGTTGATATGAGCTTAATAAATCTCAATAATTATCCTAAAATCCTTATGACAAGATACATGAAGAAAAAGGGTAGCAGGCCAACCCAGTATCTCCATGTAATAAAATATCCCTGATCGGGATTTATGAAGGAACGAAAGGAAATATAAATTTAAACCAAAAACATATAAATACAACAAAAATCAACTTCAATTAATAAATAGAAAATGTTGAAAATTGTTTACATGCAGAATGAAAGCAAACTAGCGCGAGTTGTAGTAGCTTATCTCTAAGAAGAGATGTGACACCTACATGTCTTATAAAGTGTGTTATGATGAGGCTTCAATGCCTTCTTATCATGAAGAAACAATTATAAATGTTAAACATCCAAAAACCTAATCCTACAAAATGAAACGCCAAAAGCTTGTGGACCCCAATGGGGTTAGTTCAAATGTCAACTTCCCAGGGTTGTAACTTTGGTATTCAATCTCCATTTGGCATGCATGATAGCTCATTAGAAACGAATATATGAAGACAACCAATTTCAGTTGAAAACATGAGTCTTTGACTCAATTTTCCCAACAAAAAAACTATTTAGGGCCTCAAAATGGCTCTGGAAGTTCAGGGACCAAAAAAATACCAAATATACAAAACTACCAAAATAGGAAATTGTGCTAATAAATAGGAAATTGATAGGAAATAGTGTTGGGGGTCCAGTGGGATAGACAGTGTTGTATCTTTGTAGACAATTCTAGGCTGGGGAATTGTTCCAAAGCATCTAATTAAAGTTTTTAATTGAGTTGCATGACCAATGTATCAAACCTTCAACACTTGTAAAATCAAAATATTTTTGAGAAATTCAAAGGGCTAGTTTTCATTCATAACAACATAAAATATTTTAATTGATTTTGAAAGTGGAAAATGGGAAGATATTTAATAATCAAACATTCATATTGAATACTTAATTAATTAAATACAGTTGATGTGTGCAGAAAAATTCTACAGCCAAACATAATATTCAAGAGATGACAGAAGGTAACAATTTAAAGATGGAGAGGAACTAATTTAAATAGACTGTTCAAAAATATGTAAACTTTGAAATGGGACTATAAACTCAAAATGGGAACTCTGGCCAAAAAAACCCTGAAAAAACATCAAAAACAGTGCTAAAAATGAAAAGTGTGTATACTGGAACGATGATTTTATTTTTTAGGGGTCAATTTTGAACATGTTTTAAAAATGGCAGTGACTACGAAATTTTCATGCAAAATATAGCTTCAAAACGAAAGTGATGATGGATTTTAGACCTCTGTGGTTTATTTCTTCTGATTTGGTTACCGAAGAATCCACAGTAAGAACCATTTTATGCCAACGTTTCGAATCCCAACCGGGATCCATCATCAGGACCATTTGAATGCTGGATAGAAGAAGAGCTGATTTTAGAGAATATATAGTAATGAGGAAAATAAATTAAGATGAAGGTCGGCTATCATTTTAGGGTATTAATATTATATTAATTATTGATGAGAGGTCGGCTAATTTTATTTTTTATTTTAATATTAAATGTAAATATTATTAATATTAATAATAATAATAATTATTTGTTATTAAATGTAAATATTATTAATATTAATAATAATAAAAATAATTTGTTATTATTAATAATATAATAATTATTAATAATAATTAGTATTAATAATATTATACATTATATATAATAAATTAATAAATATTATTTCAATATTCTAGGATTAGTATTATTTATTATATATAATACTAATCCTAGAATATTTGAAATAATATTTATTATTTATTATATAATGTATAATATTGAAAAACAAATTATTTTATTATTATTATTATTATTATTATTTACATTTAATATTATAAAATAAAAAATAAGTTAGCTGACCTCTCATCAATAATTAATATTAATATTAATACCCTAAAATGATAGCCGACCTTCATCTTAATTTATTTTCCTCATTACTATATATTCTCTAAAATCAGCTCTTCTTCTATCCAGCATTCAAATGATCCTGATGATGGATCCCGGTTGGGATTCGAAACGTTGACATAAAATGGTTCTTACTATGGATTCTCCGGTAACCAAATCAGAAGAAAGTGATGATACTGGAACAATGATTTTTTTTTAGGGTCAATTTTCAAACCCTTTAAAAAAATGCTAGTAAAACCAAATTTTTATGTGCCAAACAAAGTTGTTTATGAGGAAAAAACACATTAATGTTTTTGGTAGAATATCATTTTTCTTTCCTAAGTATAAATTCAACATGTTTTCAACCATAACATGCTAGATACAAAAGAAATTGAAAATTTTCCAACTATAAAATTAAAAAACCATGACATTATGAACAAATTACATCACTAAATGAATTCAAAAGTCATTATTTGTATATTGAATAAAACATACATTACATCTCTAATTTAATATTGCATTGTAGATATTTTAAACAATAAAAATTATCATAATTAAGA
>APFE031737387.1:0-30363 GCA_000404065.3 Pinus taeda
AGAAAGAGAAGCGTGCCAAAAATCATGCGAATTAGCTTCTTGTGTTTTGTTCCTATACACCTCTTTGTCCTCTTCATCCTGATTATAGCAGAGCTCTTTTAGGTTGCTCGGCAGCATTGAAAGCCAATCCATCCAAACTTTTCTATCCTTACATTTGACACCTTGGTTGGCCAAAATATCTGCCAACTTGTTGGTTTTTCGATGCACATGGATGAATCTAAGTGTGCACAGTCCCTGAAGATGTCCCCAAATTTTCTGGAGAACTTGTATTAGCCTCCAATGTTTTCAAACTTTCTCCAGTCCTGTTCCATGACTGATTCTTTTCTTTGCATTGATGACTAACATTGAATCAACTTCTATTTTTACATTTTGGCAATTGTTCTGTTTCAAAAATTCTAGGCCTTGTTCCAAAGCCATTAATTTAGCCATGGTGTTGGTGGCTTTTCGTAGATGCCCATAGAAGAGGGAGATAATGCTTCCGTTTTCATCCTGAAGCGCCCCTCCAAAGCCTACTATGCCCGGATTACCCTTTGAAGCCCCATCAATATTATAGTTTAAAAAGCCTTTTGGGGGAGGATTTCAGAACTCCTTACCCGGTTGCCTCATGTTTATTTTCCTGTCTATACCTTGTAGACTCAACCCCTACATGCCTAATTGCCTGAGAATTGAAAACTCTGCGTCTGAGGGAAGATTTTTAGGGAGATCCCTACCTATAGTGCTAACTGTCTCCTTAAGCTGTTTTGAGATTTGCTCCAACACTCGAAGAGCGGACCTCTTCTCTTCTTTGAATATTCTTCTGTTGCACTCTTTCCACACATTCCATATGATGAAACTTGGTAATAGAGCCCAGGTTGAGTTAAGAACTTCATTTTCTGAGAAATTATTCTTCCAATTGGTCAAGGTATCTGTGATGTTGTCTTTGTCTCTATTCGACTGTTTGAAGATGGTGGCAAAGAAATCCCATAACATGGAAGTGAAAATGCAGCTATTGAGAAGATGTTCGAAGGTCTCCTCTTGGACTTCGTAGAGTTAGCATCTGGAGGGTCCCAGAATACCTTTCTTCCTGATATTATCCCAGGTTAAGATTTTTCTATGGTGAACTAGCCACACAAAGAGTTTGATCTTCATCCAGCCCTTGTGCCTCCATAGCTTTTGCCAAGTTCTATCCGTAGCTTGGGATTCCATCCCAAGGAAAATTCCTTTTTCTTCCTTCATGTTAAAGTTTCCTTCATTGTTAATGCCCCATATTAGTTGATACTGCCCTTCGATAACTAGTATCATCCTTTGATCCAACAACCTCTTAAGGGTCTCTACTTTACTATTCAGGGTTCTATTATCTCTAACTTCTATTTCCTTCCATGTCCTCCAATTTTCTGTGTTGTGAGAATGCTCCCAAAAGTCCTTAACATTCCTTAATCTTTGGTTGTCTGTCTCCTGTTTGAGGCCCGTAAAATATTCTGTCAAAATAGTTGGTTCTTGTTGGCATTTGTCCTCCCGGAATAGTGCTAGATCTCCATCTCTGATTTCCTAGAAATAGGTTTTTTGAACAACCTCTCTATTCTCCCAGGCCTTATTCCATATGGGTGAGCCCTTTATATATCCAGATTTTCTTATGGTATCATGAGGAAGCCAGGCACTAGCATATTTTTCCTTCCATATGCTTGCCCATTGAGCCTTAGGATTCTTAACCCATCTCCAACAAAGTTTGGCCCTAAGAACCTTACTTAGAATCTCTATATCATCTAATCCGAGGCCACCTTGTTTCTTGGGTTTACAAATCTTATCCCATGAGACTAAAACCCATTTTTTCCTTGTTTCCTCTTTGCCCTGGAGAAAATCTCTTTGGATGTTTCTAAATTGCTATAAAACTCCTTTAGGTGCTAGGAGAGCTGATAACATGAAGACAGGGATAGCTTGTAGCACCGCCTTTGTGAGAACTAGTCTACCCACTAGATTTAGAGACCTGTTTGCCCATTTCCTGACCTTGTCTTGCATCTTGAAGATTAACAGTTCCCATATGCTTTTGAGCGTAGGTTTAGCCATTAGAGGAACTCCCAAATACTTAGAGGGGAGAGAGTCTCTTTGAAATCCAAGGATTATAGAGACATTTCTCTAGATGGCTATATGTGTATTAAAGAAAAAAAATTTGATTTGGAAAGATTAACTTCCATACCTCAAGCCAAAGCGAAGTCTTTCAAAATTTGTTTGTAAGCTAATGCTTCTTTGACCATGGGAATCCCTTGTAACATGGTATCATCTATAAATTGTTGATGCATCAGTACTTGTCCATTCTCTAAAAGTTGTATTCCTTGAATTTTTCTTGTAGCTCTAGCATATTTGATGGACCACCCTAGCCCTTCCATCATGAGGATGAAGAGAAAAGGTGAGAGTGGATCTCCCTGTCTGAGACCTCGAGAACGTAGAAGAAGTTCAGAGGGCGAGCCATTAATTAAAATTGAAAAGCTGGAGGAAGTCACCAGGGCCATGACCCATCTGATCCAATTATGGTCAAAACTAAATGCACCATGTACTTTCTTGATGTATGTCCAACTTACTTTATCATAACCTTTGGCAATGTCCAATTGCGTTATCATGCCCAATTTCCTTTCACTGGTTAATGAGTGTACCACCTTATGTGCTTGTATGATGTTGTCTAGAATTTGTCTACCCTCCACATAACCTGATTGTTCCCCTGAAACCATCGAAGATAATAAAGGTTTGAGTCTGTTGGCCAGAACTTTGGAAATTATCTTATAAACAATGTTGCATAAAGCTATATTCTGTACTTCTCTAGAGTTTGTGCATTATATTGCTTCAAAATAGGGGAGATAAATGAGGTATTGAGAGCTCTCAAAATGGTTCTGTTCAGCCTGGAGTCTTCCACAACCCTTATAATATCCTGTTTGACAATACACCAATAGGCTTTGAAGAAATCTACATTGAAACCATCTGGACCTGGAGCCTTACCATTTTTCATTTCCTTGAGGACCTCACAGACCTCCTTTTGGGTAACTGGCCTATTGAGATTGCTGTTATCTTCTCTGGACACTGACTTGGGGATATACTTTATGAGGTCCTTGATGAAAGGATCCCTGTATAAAGTGTTTTCCTAAGTAATACCTCGGAAGTGCTTAACTAACACTGCTTCTATCTTCTCATGAGATTGATGTATCTGCCCTCCCTCATCCTTGATCGAAGAGATTCTATTGTAAGTCTTGTTTGCTATAGTGGATTTATGGAAAAATTTAGTATTTCTCTCTCTTTCTTTTAGCCATTGAACTCTTGATTTCTGTTTCCAAAAAATTTCCTCTTGATGGCATAGCTTTTCCCACTCCTGGTGATGTTTCTCAACTTGGTCATTTTTGTCCTTGTCAAAACCTTCCATGATCAAAGCTTGATTGAGCTCCATTATTTTATTTTCCACCTCTTTCTTTCATACAAAAATATTACCAAATTCATTCTTATTCTAGGCTTTAAGCTTCAGTTTGATGTACTTTAATCTTTTGTGAAGCAAGAACATTGTTGATCCTTGGGTTTGTAGATCCTTGGCCCACCATTCTTCGATGTTACTAAGGAATTATGGGTGAGAAAGCCACATATTTTCAAATCTCAAAGGTCTATTTCTTGGGGTGCCTATTCCTTTGATTTCCATTTCAACTGGCCAGTGATCTGAGCCTCCAAAGGGAAGAATTCCAGCTATTATTTCCTTATCTATAAGCATGAGATCCTCAGAGATCATGAATCTATCTAACTTGGAGGCTACCTAAGAGTCACCTCCTCATTTATTGTTCCAAGTGCAGCGTCCATTGTTTGTCTCAATATCCACAAGGTTCATGTTTTCTGAAAAGATTTGGAAGGCTAAGGAATATTTATTTAGAGTTCTTGTGCCTCCTTTTTTCTCTGATAGAGATCTGATCATATTGAAGTCTCCTCCTAGGACCCAAGGTAGTCCTGCATGTCTGGCTCTTAGATACACTAGGGAGTCTATGAACTTGATTTTGTCATCTAACCTTTGAGGGCCATAAACATTCGTGACTAGGTAAGTGTCCCTATCTCATACTGGTTGTGTAACAACTCATAAATAATTCCTTGATGCCTCCACATCGATTATACCAATTTTTTAGGGATTCCAGAGAGTGAGGATGCCCCCAGTTATATTTTCTTCTTTAACTTCTAGAGACTCAAATCTAATGAGCCATTTACTATGGATTTGCCTTATTTTCTGAATGGAACATTTTGTCTCTTGGACAAAAATTATGTCTGGAGCTACCTGTTTCATTCTATTATTCATCATTCTCTATTTTCTCTTGCTACCCAGACCTCCAATGTTCCAAGTTGTGAACTTCATAATTAAGGATTGGAAAAGGAGTAACTGGTTAGGTCTTTCATCTTACCTGAGTTCACCATAACCTTTCCACATTCCATTAGTAGCTTGTTTTGTTTTTTTGACCTATTTTTTTTCCTGGATTTCTCGATGCTAACTCCAGAGTCATTTTCACTACTTTCATCTCATCACTGCTCTGTCTTTCAATGTTCCTTACTCCCTCTAAACCCTTTTCCTGGGTTTTCCATAAAAATAGCTACTGTATCTGATTGAGCTCTTCTTGTGGTAGTGATTCTACCCCTCCAGTAGTTCCCTGAGCCAATAGTCCTTCTAGATCCAGGTTTTCTCTATCCAGAATCTCCTGAAGCTCATTGTCCTCCATAGCCATATCACTCCGGGTCATATCCTGATCCATTTCCAGCTCTCATTCATTCAGCATAATCCCCTTCTATTTTTCATTTTCCTGTGTCTAATCTCTTTCTTTATTCTTTTCCTTCTTCTCATTATCTTCATTCATAGCTTGATCTTCTATTGTTATTTCTTCCTCCTCTTCAAGAACTTGGAACTAGTTCTGGCTACCCATTTTACCTTCAGCATGATGTTGCTTTGCCCTTTTCTTCCTCTTTTTCCTTTATGAACTACTTTGTGAAAGCTTTCTGTGTCTTTCTTTGCATTCATCTTACTTTTGTTCTCTGCTAGACTGAGGGGGAAGTCTCTTAGAAGGTGCCCATTTTCATGGAATCTACGACATCTAAAAGGAATATGTTCATAGTCTAATGTTTGCACCCATTCCTCATCAAAAACCTCCAAGATGACTTCATCCGAGAGAGCTCTAGACAGATCCATTTCAACACAGATCCTAGCAAAAGATGTGTATTTTCCCCTCCTTGTGGCTTCAGAGGCTTTAATAAATCTTCCTAATTTATTGCAGATGACCACCAGGGAATCGGCTTGCCAATAGTCAAGAGGTAGAGAATAGAGTCTAACCCAAACCAGAACCGAAGTAAACGTTTCCCACTCTGGTACAAAGTTCATCGTCCAAGGTCTCATATAGAGCCCTGCTGCTGCATCGAAGTAGGGCCCGCCTTCAAACATGTTGTCCTTATCTTCAATATTAGTGAATACCACAGTGAAAAATCCTTTGGACCCCAGATGTAGATCAATGATACCTTTGGGCTTCCAGTGGTACGTTATCCATGTTTATAAATCTTTTTCAGTGGGCCATAGACCCATAAATTTGCATATGATTGCGTAAGTCTACATGGGCTCTCTATGCACCTACAGCACTGGATTATTTAAAACTACTCTAGGAGTAATTTCAGCTCTGGGTTTGCACTTACTCTTCTGATTTTTGTCTTTTGTTTCCTGTATTTTGTCATTTTCTTCCTTGTCTTTTGTGCCATCCTTCTCCTTTGCTTTGGTGTTTTCTGATTCCTTTTCCCTGTTATTTCTACCTTCCTCCGCCTCACTGTTTCCTTTCTCCAGAGAACTGTTACCCTTGTTGGCCACTACTTCCTTGTAGGAGGGAGTGGAGCAGCCTCCTCTGCGTCGATCCATGGTGCGAAACTCGTTGCCGAAGTCGTAAACCCTGGTCGTCTCTATCTCTGCTTCGCCTCCTGTTCTCCCCTCGATGTGAGAATTATCATAAGTCCCTATGAACACATCAATCTTATGCTCCTCTGGAATATTTTTTATCCTGATGTTCAATTTTTGGAACTCCTCAATGTGCTCCATTATTGAACCATTTTGTTTGAGACTTATCAATTGGCTAAAAAAAGTATTGCTTTTTGTATCCTCATAATGTGCTGTCAATTCTTCTGTAAAAATTGCCCAAGTGATAATTTGTTTACAAGAGCAAAGCCATTGATACCATACAAATTTATTTGGTTCCAAATATAAATTTGCAATGCATACCTTTTGTGTGTTTTTCACATTATTGAGATCGAAAAATTGCTCCATCTGTAATATCTATGTTGAGGGATCCTTGCCATCAAACTTCCTCATATCAATTTTTGGAATATGGTGGGTCTTAGATCCCACATTAGAGTCTATGAAATCATGATTAACATTTCTTTTGTTCGCATCATGAGGTTCCTTTACTACCTTTTCACCATTAGTAAGTATTTCTTGTAGAAAATTTGTCAAATATTCTTCAAATCTGCCATGTCTCTCTTCAAATTTGTCTTCAAATCTATCTTCAATCATCCCATTAGCTTCCACGCTTATCTTAGATTCCACCCATTATCTTAGCTTTTTTAGTTTTGTGAGAGTGAATTGTTACTGGTCTTGCATTTTGATATATCATGTTGCATTTCTTCCTCTTCTTCATGAGTCATGCTGGAGCTTTCAGGTTGCTTACTAGGTGTTTGCATTTTCTTTCCTCGGGGCATCAGTTATGGATAATAATGATCTACTATGCCCTTTGAATTCCTTCAAAATAAATTTTCAAACCAAGCTTAAGAAAAAAATTAAAAAAATCTACACACCTTTTTTCACCTTGTAGGAGCTCAATATTGCCTCTGATGTATCTCTGTACCTTCGGATCATCCAGTTCTATGGGGCACAGTAATAACAATACGGGGACAATAGGGGCACAACAATATTAATAAGGGATACAACTACAATAGTAATGGGGTAATCACTAGTATTATAGGGACCCAACATTATCTGTCCACTTTGTTCCCTCAAACAATAGTCCAATGACTTCAGCTATGACCGCTTGAGAGACCATTATGTCCCTGCCTCTTATTGTGGTGTTTCCATTCTCCAAATTCTGCATGAATTTGAGTGTCATTTATTTGTGAAATCCCAACAATTTATTGAGATATTGTAGCCATCCGGTGCACTCGAGAATTGGACGAGCTTGGTCTAATACCATGATCACTGTGGGTTCATTTTAGATAGCTCTACCTCCCATGGCTGTTTTTTTCTTGTGACTAGTTCACTTGTTAGGATTTCTCTTGCACTCTCGTAGTTTAGAATAGCAACAAAACGTTAAAGCACTTAACAAGAAAATGGCATTGTTTTGGGAATTAACAACATATATAATCAAGTCATTTATCTCATTAGCCATATTTGACACAGGCTCATAATCAATCCACAAGCAATCCATAATTGTCATCATCTTTTCTCCAATCAGAAATACTTTGATAATTATTACGCATACACAATCATCATGCAGTCCTTTACTCATAAATCAATTTAATTATTATCACCCAATTATCCATAACTATCACACATGTTGTTCACAAGCAGACCATCCCCCTCCAATGATAAAAGGGCATCCACATCTGCAAATCATGTGAAAAGAAATATCACAAATTGGTAATTCATAAATGAAGAAAACCAATCCAAAATATCGGCATGATTTATGACAAAGGAATTAAAACAATACACATATTAGAGGTAAAATGGCAAAAAAAAACAGATATTTAGATTATTATGTCAAATATTTTCACCTTAAGTGATATTAGTAACAAATGCATAATTGGCAGCAACTATTAATGACTGTCATACAGTGATTAGACAAATAAAATATAATGAATATATAACATAAGTTACCATGCATGTTGTCTTGTAAGTGTTGTTCAAATGGAAAATTTCCTTATAAATGAAACGATAGGTGGTATTAGAATAGGGAAAATTTGGCAATGTAATATAATACTCCAATACCACAAGTAGAGCCACTACTGCCAGCATGCGTTTATAGCCTCAACATTGTTGCTTTTTAACCTCACAAATGAGCCAGAGTCCTCCTTTTAGCATGTAGATGATTCTTTCTTTTCCTGCCATAAGGAGATCAATATGCTGGTATGGTGACCAAATAATCATAGTTCCATTCACCAGGATATATCAAAGTGATTAGGCTGGCTTGTGATCAGACCCCATGTACTTTTGACAATTTTAATTATCAAGAAGGTCATTACCTTGGTTTGGTAGCCAACATGGAATGTCACCTGTTACATCCTTATGATCATGGTAGGCTGACTCATGATGAGACCCCCTATTCTGTTTTTTTTGTGTGTTCATATTTTGTTATTTTCATATTTTGATGCTTTAGTTGTAAAAAGAGGGACGCTCAATTACTCCTTAAGGGTCAAGGATGGTGTAAGAAGTAAGAAAAATGCCACTAAAAGTTTATATTTTTACCCCCATCTCATCATATCAAAGGGATTTATCCATTTGAAAGTGTGAAAAATAAGCCAGCATGGTTTTTAAAATAATGAATCATTTTATGATGTGTCCAAAGAAAAGATGTTCAACCAGTCATTATAGAGATGCACCATATCAACTTTTGAATAAGCATAACCATCAAAAGGCTTCATAGATCATAATGGTATTGACATTATTGTTTTTTCTTTATGTTAGGTACAAATTAACTCAGATGGTGTTTATTCAAAACATGAAAGAAAAGAAAAAAGATGCCACAAGGACCAACAATGAAAAAATAAAAGAAATTATAGTTCTTCCTATAAAAATCACAAAAGTGTTGTGCAATTGATTGAATGACCATCGTTCAATCGATTGAACAATAAAATTGAAAAGAAAATAAATTTTTTATTCAATTGATTGAACAACAATCGTCCAATCGATTGAACAACAAAATTGAAAATAAAATAAAATTGTTGTTCGATTAACTGAACAACAATTATCCAATCGATTGAACAACAAAATCCAAAAGAAAAAAAAACTATTGTTCAATTGATTGAACAATAATCATTCAATTGATTGAACAGAGAAATAAAAAAGAAAATAAAATTGTTGTTCAATCGATTTGACAACAATCGTTCAATTGTTTCAATAGCAAAAATAAAAATAAAAATGCCAAAGTGTTGTTCAATCGATTGAACAACCATCGTTCAATCATTTGAACAACAAATATTAAAAAGGAAAACAATGGGAATGTGTTGTTCAATTGATTGAACAATAATCTTTCAATTGTTTGAACAACAACAATCGAAAAAAAGAAAAAGTGTTGTTCAATCGATTAAACGACAATCATTCAATTGTTTGAATAGCAAAAATAGAAATGAAAACAATGTGAAAGTGATGTTCAATCGATTCAACAACAATTGTTCAATCGTTTGAACAACAAAATTGAAACAGAAAAAGTGAAAAAGTGTTGTTCAATCGATTGAACAACAACTGTTCAATCTTTTGAAAAGCAAAATGGAAAAAAAGTAAACGTGACAGTACTATTCAATCGATTAAGCAACAATTGTTCAATCGTTTGAACAACAAATCAAAAACACACAAGTGTTTTTCAATCGATTGAATGACAATCGTTTAATCATTTGAACAACAAAATCAAAATGGATAAGCGTTGTTCAATTGATTGAATATCACTTGTTCAATTGTTTGAACAACAAAAATGAAAAAAGAAGAAAATGCGAAAGTTTTGTTCAATCGATTGAATAACAATCATTCAATCATTTGAATAGCAAATCAAAACACAAAAGTGTTTTTTAATCAATTGAACAACAATAATTTAATAGTTTGAATATAAAGAATACAAAAAATGTTATTCAAGTGATTTAACAACAATCGTTCAATCGATTAAAGAACACTTACCAAAAAAAATAAAAATCCCATATTTACATGGCGATGCCTACTGAAATATAGTCAATCAAAGGAACATATACATTATTTACAATTTAAAGGAAATCACAATTTTACGAAAGAAAAGTTGATGGGTCATCACTCCCTGTCGCTAATATTTGCATGGAGGGGTCCTCACGTACCTGCTTGCAAAAAGACTCCCTAGTGAATGGTTTGTGGTAGAGACGCACCCAATGCCCATTCACCTTGAAAGAATGGCCAGCCCTGTCAATGATAGTCAAAGTGAGAGTACCATTGTTATGGACTTTTTGAATTTCATAAGGGTTGAGCCATATTGTTTGCAACTTGCCTGGAAGATGCTGGAATGTGGAGTCATAGAGGAGTGCCCAATCCCCTTTTTGAAATGTCTTTTTTTTAATAAGGTTGTCATGCCACTCCACCCTTTGTTGCTGAGTAATTGTAGTCCGTTGTAGAGAAAGCAGTCGAGCCTCGTCTAGTTCATTGATTTGTTGAAGGCGCTTGGTTTGGGCTTTTATTAAATCGAGTCTCACTTCCTGAGCCATTCTTAGAGTCTTTATTTCAAATTCAATTGGAAAAAGAAGTTCTTTTCCGAACACGAGTTGGTACGGAGAGTATCCAGTAGTATTCCTCCAAGTTGTGTGATAGGCCCATGAGGCCTCTGACAGTCTAGTAGCTCGGTCTTGCTGATGTGTTGAGACTGTCTTGGTTAGAATTGCTTTAATGACCTTATTGGTGCTTTCGACTACCATTGGCCTATGGTTGATACAGGGAAGTGATCCTGTGTGTAATGTGATGATTTCTAAGAGTGGATATAATCTTATGTCCTACAAATGGCTCTTCCCCATTTGTTATCACTTCCTGTGGTAAACCATACTGCACAAATAGCCCAAAGACGAAGTTAGTCAAGGCTTCTTCTATAGCTCTTAGTAAATCTATTGTTTCCACTCATTGCGTCACATAATCTGTGGCAGCCAGTATGTAGGCTTTCTCATTTGATGGCAGATGGAATAGGCCAACAAAGTCCAACACCCATCATTCAAAGGGTTCTATGACTAGTTTGAGTTGCATCATCATTTCATCAAATTGGCTATGCTGGCCCATCCTTTGGCAACTATCACAAGCCTGGGTATATTTCTTAGCATACTTAAAAATAGTGGACTAATAATAACCCATTTGTAGTACTTTATGCCCTGTCATTTGATATATGAAGTGTCCCCCACAAGGTTCATCATGGAAAGCCTTCAGAATGTCATAAATCTCATCCTCACGAATGCATTTTCATATACACATATCATACCCTGTGTGAAAATGATATCTACCAATCCAAGAGAATCAGGCACTGCATTGAATGATCTGTTTCCTATCCCTTACTGTCAAATTCCTAGGCAGCTTCCCTGCTACCAGATAATTTGCCACATTTGTGTACCATGGTGTCTTGACTACTACGATAAACAAATGCTCATCTAGAAATAGATTGTCCACTGCCAGTGGATCATTTATCTTTGAGACTCGGGACAGAAAATCAGCAACTAGATTTTCCTTCCCTGGACAATCTTTGATAGTGATGTCAAACTCCTGCAAGAGAAATAGCCAACAAGTCACTTGACCATTTGTGATAGGTTTGTTAGCTAAATACCGAATGATAGAGTGATCAGTATACATAAAAACTTGGTAGCCAGTGATATAATATCTATATTTGTTTATGGCATAAATGACAGCTAAGAATTATTTTTTTGTTACTATATAATTGAGCTCTGTAGCAGTAAGATTTTTGCTAATATAATATATATCATAATGTTTTCTATCATCCTCCTAGCCAAGGATAGCACCTATTGCTACATCTGCTGCGTCTGCGGATATGTGAAAAGGAAAATCCTAGTTTGGTCCACATAATACTGGTGCCATCGAGACTAGTTTCTTTAAACCTGTAAATGTTTTGTCACATTTGTCAGGCCACTTGTAATTAACATTTCCAGTTAAAGCATATAAATGCACAACAATTTGTGAAAAGTTTTTAATAAACCTGCGATAATATTCTGCATATTCGAGGAAGCTACATACCTCTGTCTGAGTACAGGGTGTGAGTATTTTTGATGGATCTACCTGTATCCCTGCTGCAGAAATATAATGTCACAAGATTATGCCTTCGGTCATCATCATGTGACAGTTGACATTGTTTAAACATAAACTAGTAGCAATGTATCGTTCTAAAACATTTTCTTATGTTTGAAGTGCTTGATCAAAGTCATTCCCATATGGAGTAAATTCATCCATATATACCTCAAGTCCTTCATTTATTAGGTCATAAAAATGCTAAGTATAGCTCTTTGAAATGTGGCTCGAGCATTGCAAAAGCCAAATGATAACACTCTATAAGTGAATGTACCCTAGGGATAGGTGAAGGTTGTTTTGTCTTGATCTTCAGTGGCAATTTGAATCTAACTATAGCCGCTAAAGCCTTATAGAATGGAAAATAATTGCTTCACTATGAAAGTATCAAGGACCTGATGAATAAAGATAAGAGGGAAGTGATCTTTCTGTGTTGTCTTATTCAATTCCCAATAATCCACATAGATATGCCACTTCCCATTTTTCTTGGGGATGACCACCAATGGAGAAACCCATTTTCTATCCACAATAGGATAAATGAAATTCACATCCAGCAGCTTCTGGAGCTCTTCTTTCACAATGTCTTTGAGATGCAGATTCAATCTCCACTGAGATTGCTGGATAGGACGAGCATCCTTTTTGGTATAGATGTGATGTGTACACAGCTGCGGATCTATACCCTTCATGTCATGATAATCCCACGCAAAATCCCCCTTATATTTTGCAGGACATGAATGATATTTTGCTGTTGATCACTATCCAAGCTATCATTAATGTTTAAAAGTTTTCCTAGTTCAATTTCCACAGGCTTTTTGTCATGAACGATAGTTGTCTCGATGTGCTGATCATCGATATCCTTCAAGGGATCTTCCAACGCTTCATTATCCATAATTTATTTTAGCATTTGACACTTTACATTGCTGACATTAGCTGGTTGATAGATAAAGTTGTTGATAACATCATCTTCAGTCTCGGCTTTGAATTCAAGTGCCTTTGCCACTGTGAGTGGTGGACAGATGCTTTCTTCTAGGTATGCTAATGGTTGTTTACATATTTTTACAATGGGAAGACTTGGTTTGGGAGGGGGATATAAAACAAGATTTTTTATAGGATCCCCCTTTGTGATAGTGATGCTGCCCTCCTGATAGCCTATCTATGCATAAGCTATCATCAGCCAAGGACAGCCTAGTATCATAGGATTCCCATTCAATTGACTCTTCGGGTTTATAATAAGAAAATCTACTGGATATTCCCATGAATCAATAGAAACAGAAATATCTTGTAAAGTTCCTTCTAGCCTTACCACCGAACAATCAACAAGTTCTAGTAAGGTGGTGGTTGGTTCCAAGGTTGTAATACCTAGTGCTTGACATGTTTCTGATGTTGAAATGTTAACGGATGCAACCAGATCAACTAGCATATTAGCAAAAGAGCGGCACTATGGGATTCCTAGGATCTTCATAATTTACCAGAGTTTCACCTCCCAAGAGTAAATTAGATAATGCCCCTACAACATGAATGGTGGGTGAAGTTTTTGCTTTCCTCATAAGCTTGTTTACACATAACTCTTTAATTGTTTTGGCATAGATGGGAATTTCCTGGATGGCCTGAAAGAGCGGAATTTTTATACAAAGATTTTTTAGTACCCCTACAAGATCAAAATCTGGGTAAACAATTAGCTTAGGTATCATTAACCTTTCGGGGAACGAGGGAGAAGTGACTATGAGCTCCTTAGGACCTTTATGTTGGTCTCTCTATTCTCCTTATTTTATTTCACTATCAATTATAGGTGGTGGTATATGTATAGGTGGTGTTTCGATCTCAATTGATGGTTGATCCTTGTTTTCCTCGGGGGTGATGATACATCTTGACCTCAATCTTAGTTCATTACATTATTTTTTTTCAATCTCATAGTCTGATCTTTCGACAATCTGCACCAGCTGAACTAGTCTATTATTGGGATTCGGATTCGGTTGGGCTCATAGTTGAGGGCACAAAAGAGGTTGAGGATTTTTCTATAATGGATAAGGAGCTGACAATGTAGGTTAAGGTTGAAGACCTGTCCCCATAGGGGTATTGGATATTCACAAAGGTTGCTGCCAATTTTTAGACTAGTTCAGATTTTGAGAAGTGGAGGCAGGCCACTGGGATTGATAGGGATTACCTTGCCAAATAGTAAAAGGAGAATTTGGCCAGCCATTTCCTAGAAAGGATTGAGTTGACCATGGTTTCATAGGGAATGGCTGAGGTTGCCAATTCGAGTAAGGAAATTGGCCTTGCCATGCTGCCCCATGGTTCTGTTGCTCATTAAATAATGAAGAAGGAAAGAACTAGCATGCATCTTTTGACATACCTGTAGGTTTGGCCTACCACTGTTGATGATGGTTCATTAGATACACTGACTTTGTCTCTTCTTCTACTTTCTTGAACAATTATTTCAGCCCTGGGAGTGATGGGCATTGTTCAGTGGCGTGATATTTGGTACAAATCACTTATGTTTGAACCATGTCTAATGGACACTGTTGTTGGTTGTACTTCTTTCGACGGCATGGGCAAAAAAAAACCAAGTTTTGTTCTATTAAGGACTTTTTCTATTTAGCTTGTAGGATGTCAAGCTACGTTGTGAGAGTTCCCACAATGTTCGTCTTGAAATCTTCTAGGAGGTTACTGGTTTTCATTCATGTTACACCTCCACTGTGGGGTTTGTTTCACCTACTCATGGAATCTCGACTCCCTACTCCTTTACGTGTGCTTCCTCGTGAACACCTTGTACACAAGCGAACAATTTCATCATAATCTTATTGAGAAATATCCCCTTTCCCCATTAAGTTTAGAGTTTCTATCCACTCTTCTTTCATTCCTTTAATTAAGATAGTTCTTAGGACTTCCTTTAATAATGTGGTGTGTGGAGATCTTTGCAAGTTATAATGAAACTATTCAATGTATTCTTCTAGAGTTTCCTTATCCTTTGTACCCATCTAAAATATTTCATCTTTTAGTTCCCTAGTCTTACAAAAGTCCTGGTATCTTGTGAGGAAGGCAGTTTTCATATCATCCCAAGAATTAATAGTACATCCACCTAGACCCATGAACCATCTTAAAGCTGCTCCTTTCAGAGTGGAAGGGAAGAATTTTATCTTTTGAGGGTCAGTGGGGCAGTCATACCCTCTGCAAAGGACATCCAATTCAAAGAGGAATGCATCTAGATCCATTGTGATCATCCCGTGAAAATTTGGGATGCTCTGTAAAGGAATAGCCATCATGGGGGCATTAGCTACTAAGTCGACTATGGGCTATTCCAATGTCGAGATTTGACTTTGAGGTGGTTGATTTTCCATTTGGTCAAAGATGTGCCAATATCCCTCTAGGATTTTAGGGGGTTCAGTTTTAGTAAGCGAAGGATTAGCCTTTTGGGTTGCCTTTGTAGCACTGCCTAGATCTGCAATCATAGGAGATCCTTGTTCCAATAGCTGAGGTCCCACCTTAGGACTTCCACTGGTTTCTCCCTCTGCTTCTATTAAGTTACACAACTTTCCCTCTTGTAGAGGATCATAATGCAAATTTTTTGTAACCTGAAGACTCTGCTCAAATCCTACGATTTGGCTTTGAATCTCAACATAAGCTACAGATGGTGAGTCTACTACTTGAGGGATTACAGTAGGACTTTTTAGAGATATAACCTGGAACCCTATTGATGCTTAAGACTCTGCTTTTCCTACAATTTTGTCTATAAAGGTCATTCTCCCAAGGTTCACCAATCCCTTGGGTTTTTTGGATTTAGGTGGGGGATTATGATCTTTTTCTATTTTTCTATTCCTAGTCATTCATAAAAACCTATTCCTATTTAACCTCTAAGCTTTTGTTGAAAAACGGGTTGCTAAGAAAGCACTTTACTTGCTAGGTATGCAAGTCCTTACCTCCCATTTTTAGAACCCAATTCTTTTGCAGAAAGATAAAAATGAAATCATTTTGAAACACTCTCCCCAGAAGCAATGCCAAAATGTTGGCGCACTAAGATGTCTTTTTTATAGGCAATCTTAATTCCTACATTAATTGTCAACCCAAGGCAAGTCTTTTTATTTCAAGAGTGTTGGCACTATATATGCAGTGAATTCAGAGGTTAACTAATAACAAATCATTACAATTACTAATGACTATTTTTTCAAACTCAATCCAAGCAATTCTTAAAGAAATAACTCTGAAAGAAACTCATAACATAATTTGCAATTCTACTTAACCTATCATAAAAACAAATGAATCTGAATACAACTATAACAAATCACACTTGGAAACTTTAAATGGAATCGAAACTAACTCACTCAATTATTGAAGAGACAATGACAATTGAACAACAAATTCCAATTGAACATCAACCGATTATTTAACAACAAATGATATCTGAATAGCAAATAACTAATCGCGAAAAGCGATCAATTCTATCTCTTAAATCTATGATAACATTACTTGGAAAAAATCAGTGATATAATGTTGGAATTACATAACTAATCTAACTAGAAGAATTAATTATATATAACACACAAATAAATCTGAATCTCAAATGAACAACGAAAGCAAATCGAATCGACAATACTCATGATAATAAAAATGATATTAGATTAACATTAACAAACAATAAAGAATAAAATAGAAAATATTATATCACAGATGAAGCAAGATATCTTCTCTTGATTGGGCCCAGAGTCGCCGTAAGTGTCCGCTATGAGATACTTGGAATATAATTATGATTTAAACACATTCTTCTTCATTAATATAGATAATAGAGTTACAACATGACCAAAGTAACTGTATTTTATGTCTAAGAGAATAATTATGAACTGTGTATTTCTGAACTAGTCATGCAGTTTTCCTTTCGGTCTTATATATAACAAATAGAAAAGTAAATAGATAAAAGTGAATCCTCACAATCAGGAGATCCTGAGGATTTCAGAACACTCAATCTAATTTCGTCATAGAATAGCATCAGTTTGCCTAGTCTTCTGATATCCTACATTTCCTCAGACGTTGTCTTTTCCCATTATTAGATGTTGTTGTTCTGTTGATTGAACAACCATCGTCCAATTCATATCTTCTGAACATAAATATAGTTAAAATTAGTTTTTCATGCTTAGGTTCATCTAATTTGTTACTGATTAATTTTACCCAACTTTAATTCTTATTTCCTCCACAAAAATAATCATGCGAGGATGAGTGCTAAATAAAGCTATTACCAAGGAGAAAACATACATTTTTCTTGACCCAACACTGATCCCGATGTCCTCTTGCAATTTCCTACTCTTCCTTTGCCTTCTTGCTCCAAAAATCCAAGTAGGTCACACCCTCCAATAGTGCTCCAAGAAAACTCTAAGTATCCAAGAGTATGAGAGAGAGGGAGGATAATGAGACAGCTCCAAAACTAAACTAACAAAATGTTACCAACTAATCATGAGAAGCATTTTTATGAATGATGGCTTGATTTTATTCATTTTCCTCCTCATATTCAACCTATGACCTTTCACATCCCCTTTCTCCTAATTTCCATTATTTGCATAAATAAATGTACCAAAATGTCATTTCCCTTTCCAAAGCCTTAGCCATTGCCTTTGCAAATTTCATTAGCAATAATAAATCTATGAACACCCACACTAGGATTTCTTGCCCAACATTAAGCTTGGAATAAGTGTCCCATCAACCGTGGTTATTATTTTTCCCTTTATTAACTTTTAATGCATCGAATTTTCACGAGGGTTGTCTCGGAACCTAGATCCATCTTAACTCAAAATCTATCACGCCCTAAGATCGATCAACTCTCTCAAGTATTGCAATAAGAAAAGACATATCTAAAGTTAAATTAAGAAAAATTAGATTACTATAGTAGTTAAATATTTACAATAATACAGAATAGAGTTAATAGAGTTGTTAGATTATAAATTTAATTGATTGAATTTATTGATAATATAAGAATACATAAATACGAAGATGGTTAAGAAGAATCTCCAACTTAACAATAGTCATACATAATTTATTGGATTTTAACTCAAGAAGTAAATTTTAAATTACATGAACTTGGAATAAGAAAACAAGGCTAAAAGGGTTTCGAAAGAAGCTCTGGAAGATAGCGCAGGGTGAATAGCTAGGGTTATAGGATTTTGCAGAGGTTTTTGTCCATGGAAGGTCACAAAGGAGGGAGGTCCACTCCCTCCTACAAGCAGGTTGTGGGAAATAAGGGTAAAAACTAATTGAAAATGATAAAGGTCCTTTAGAAGGAAGGAAAAGGAATAGTGAAGAGGAGCAAGATGGTACTAAATCAAGAGAGAATAATAGCACTAAGGAAAGTGAGGAAGAAGACAAGGAACAGGGAACAAAAGACAAAGCACAAAAGCAGATCAAGCAAAGGGAGGAAGCCCAGTGGAGGAGGGGAAAGAAGAAGATAGTGAACAAACACAAGATAATAATAAATAGGAAGAAACTGTGATGAGTGATGCAAAAATGGAGATGGACCATGAAGTGATCCAGAGTGAGATGGAAATGGAGGACCATGAACTACAGGAGATTATTGAGAAAGAGAACTTAGATCTAGAAGGATTCTTGAATCAAGGAACCAGGGAAGGGGTAGACTCGTTACCTCTAGAGGAGTTCAATAGAGTTCAACAACTGTTTATATGGAAAACCTAGACCAAAGGGCTGGAGAAGCAAAGAAACAATGAAAGGCAAGGCAGTGAAGGTGTGAAAATGATGAAAACCACACCAGGATTAGCACCCAAAAACCCAAGAAAGAAAAGAGGCAGAAAAAAGAAGAATGAACTATTGATGGAATGTGGAAAGCTAATCATAGATTCAGGTAAGATGAAAGACCTAACTAGCTACTCCTTTACAAATCTTTAATAATGAAGTTCACTTCTTGGAATATCAGAGGTCTAGGTAGTAAAAGAAAACAAAGATTACTGAGTAATAGAATGAAACAAGTAGCTCGGGATGTGATCTTCATCTAGGAAACCAAATGTTCCATTCAAAAAGTAAAAGAAATTGATAGTAAATGGCTCAATCGATTTGAGTTTCTGGAAGTCAAAGCAGAGAATACAGTAGGAGGTATACTCACTCTTTGAAACCGCCAAAAAATTGGCATAATAGATGCTGAGGCATCTAGGGATTATTTATCAGTGGTCATTCAGCCTATGGGAGATAAGGAAACCTACCTGGTAACGAATGTGCATGGTCCTAAAAGAATGGATGATAAACTCAGGTTTCTAAATTATTTGGAGGATCTCAGACACAGACATGCAGGAATACCATGGATCTTGGGGGGTGATTTCAGCATGATCAAATCACTTTCGGAGGAAAAAGGGGGAACTAGAATTCCAAGTAAAGACTCTTTAGCATTTCAAACTTTTATAGATAATATGAAGTTAGTGGACATTGTAATAAGTAATGGTCTCTTTACTTGGAACAACAAAAGAGGAGGAGAGTCTCAAGTGGCCTCAAAATTAGATAGATTCATAATCTCAGAGGACCTTATGCTCATTGACAAGGAAATGATAGCAAGAGTTCTCCCCTTTGGAGGCTCAGATCACTGGACAGTTCAACTGGAGGTTCAGGGCATTGGTACCCTGAGGAATAGACCTTTTAGATTTCGGAATATCTGTCTCTCCCACCCATATTTCATTAGCAACATTGCCAACTAGTGGTTAGAAGATTTGAATATTCAGGGCACGAGAATGTTCCTTCTTGAAAAAAAACTAAAACACATCAAGCTCAAGCTCAAATATTGGAACCATAATGAATATGGAAATATTTTTGAAGCAAAAAAAAATGTTAAAGGTAAAATGCAGGAATTCGACAAAGACCTTATCACAGATGGCTTTGATAAACACAAAAGTGATCAGGTTTCCAAATAGCATCAAGACTAGGAGAATTTATGTAAACAAGAGGAAATATTTTGGAGACAAAATTCTAGAGTTCAATGGTTAAACGAAGGTGAGCGAAACACTAGATTTTTCCATAGATCCACAATTGCGAATAGAGCTCATAATAGGATTTCTTCCATCAAGGACGAGGGTGGTAATATTATCAATTCTCATGAGGAAATAGAAGCTGTGCTAGTTCAACACTTTCAAGATATAGCAAAGGAAACTATTTTAGACAGAGAACATTCCATGAGGGACCTAACAAGACATATACCCAAGCTGGTGTCTATAGAGGACAATTTCAACCTTAATAGGCCAGTGACTAAAGGGGAGGTTAGTGAGGTCCTTAAAGAAATGCAGAATGGTAAGGCGCTAGGTCCTGATGGTTTCAATGTGGGTTTCTTCAATGCCTGCTAGAGTATAGTCAAACAGGATATTCTGAATGTAGTAGAAGATTCCAGGAGGAATAGAGCTATTTTGAAGGTGCTCAATACCTCCTTTATCTCCCTGATCCCTAAACAAGACTTGGCTCAAACTCTTGATAGGTTTAGACCCATAGCTTTGTGCAATGTGGTTTACAAGATAATATCCAAGGTTGTGGCCAATAGACTCAAACCTCTTCTTCCTACTCTAGTTTCTGTGGAACAATGTGAATATGTAGAAGGTAGACAAATTCTTAATAACATCATTCAAGAACATGAGGTGGTGCACTCTCTGATCAGCAATAGGAAGGCTGGAATGATCATGCAATTGGACATAGCAAAAGATGATGATAAGCTGAATTGGAGCTATATTAGGAAATTTATTATTGCTTTTGGGTTTAATCACAACTAGGTTACATGGGTTATGGCTCTGGTTACTTCTTCCAGCTTTTCAATTTTGGTTAATGGCTATCCCTCGGAGACTTGTATTCCTTCAAGAGGCCTTAGGTAGGGAGACCCACTCTCTCCCTTTCTCTTCATCCTCATGATGGAAGGACTGGGTAGGTCTATCAAGCATGCAAAATATGTGGGTAAGATTGAAGGTCTCCAACTTTCTAATAATGGCCAGGCCTTGACTCATCAACAATTTGTTGATGATACCATGCTGCAGGGAATTCCCTCGATCAAAGAAGCTCTTGCGTATAAACAAATCCTGTGTGACTTTACCATGGCTTCAAGTATGGAAGTTAATCTTTCCAAATCTAAGATTTTTTTTCTTTAATACTAATATTTCAATTCAAAGGAATATCTCAAAAATTCTGGGCTTTCAAAGGGATATCCTCCCTTCAAAATATTTGGGAGCTCCTCTAACTGTGAAACCTTTGCACAAGAGCATTTGGGAGCCAATGATTAATAAGATGCAGGACAAAATCAAGAAATGGACTATTAGATCTTTAAACTTCTCTAGAAGTTTGGTCCTCACAAAGGTTGTTCTTCAAGCAATCCCAGTTTTCATGCTATCAGCAATCCCAACACCGAAAGGAGTATTGAAACAATTTAGATCCATACAAAGAGACTTTCTTTGGGGTAAGAGGGAGGAAAGAAAGAAATGGACCTTGGTTGCATGGGATAAAATCTACAAACCTAAAAACCAGGGGGGACTTGGATTGGATGATTCAGAGATTCTTAGCAAGGTTTTAGGGGCAAAATTATGGTGGTGCTCGGCCAAAGATCCAAAGACACAGTGGGCTAGTATCTGGAAAGAAAGATATGCCAGCACTTGGAAAAATAGTGATCACTTAAGAATGTCTAGAAGTATAAAACGCTCACACATCTGGAACAAAAACAGGGAGAACAGAGAATTAGTCCAAAAAATAGCTTCTGGGAAATCAAAGAAGGAAATCTGGCCTTATTTTCAGAGGATAAATGGCAACAAGAACCTATAGTGTTAATAGAGGACTTATTGGATCTCAAGAATGAGATAGAAACTAAATGGCTAATTAAAGTAAAAGATTTTTTTGATGAACGTAACGGTGCAGGAAAATGGAGGACCTGGAGGAACATTGATTACAAGGATGGCAGCCCTTTGAAAGAAAAAGCAAATGAGCTTAAGAATTTGGTGGAACAAAGGAAGATATTAGTGACAGGAGGGCATGACCAAATTAGATGGGGCAACAATAATAAGGGTTCCTCTAATCTTAAGTAGGCAAAATGATTACTCGTTGAGCTAGACTCCCATGTTCCGGATAGGATTTGGACGAACCTATGGAGGCATCAAGGCTGGATGAAGATCAAACTTTTCATGTGGCTGGTTTATCATAAGAAAATTTTGAATTGGGATAACATTAGGAAAAGGGGTGTTCTGGGATCTTCCAGATGCCAGCTCTATGAAGCCCAAGAGGAAATAATGGAGCATCTTCTTAATAATTGCAGTTTCACCTCCTGATTGTGGGGTACTTTTGCTTCTATATTCCAGTAGACCGACAGGGACCAAGCATGTATTATCAATACCCTAACGAAGTGGAGACGTAAATTTTCAGATTATGAATTTATGGGCACTATTTAGGCTCTTACGCCAGGCTTCATTATATGGAATGTCTGGAAAGAAAGGAACAAAAGAATCTTCAAGAATGAAAAAAGTCCCTCCCAATGCCTTTTTAAGCAGATCTTAAACCAGATTAAGCAAACAGTTGGCTCCACTGTGCAGAACCCCCCTACGAACCCTCCTTCAGATGTAGAATTAAGGATTCTTCATTGGTTGGGTATGTAGGGTCTCATTCCTCAAGACTTGGATAGGAAGGTAATGAAGTTGGATACTAATCAGGATTTCTAGCACCCTCCCCCTAGGGATTTTTTGAAATTCAATATTGATAGGGCTTCAAAATGAAACTCAGGAACTGATGGCTTTGGAGGGTTATTAAGGGATGAAAATGGAAACATTCTTTTCATCTTTCATTGCCATTTAGAAAGAACAACTAACAATATGGTGGAGCGAAGGGATATGGAACAATTTCTAGATTTAATGAAGCAGGGTAACTGCCAAAATGTGATTGTTGATGCTGATTTGGAGCTAATTATTAACTCGGTCAAGAGAATCAGTTGTGGCACTGCACTGGAAAAAGTATCTAAACACTAGAGGCTGATGTATGTTTTTAAATAGATTCAGCTTCACCTCCAGAGCCTTCACACATTTAATTTTAATCATGTGCGAAGAACAACCAATAAATTACCGGATATTCTGGCCGATCAAGGAGTGATTTGGACTGAGGACAAGGTCAAAATGGCATGGCAAGAGATGCCTCAGGATAGATTAAAGGTGTATTGTAACAACCAAGTTGATGAAGATCAGACGGTGTTTTAAAATAGAGCCATGGAGGCAGGGTCCAGATGACTAGGCTTCATTTTGTTTCACGGCCTTTTTCATAGTTTGGTCTTAGCAGATGACAAATCATTGTTTGCCTTTGCATCCCAGATAAATATAGTGATAGATGCTCAAGAAGGAAACTGCTCAGAAGACTCGTGTTAGCAGAGGGTTGGCTGGAGGGATGGCAGAGTAGGATTAGTGCGAGGGGCCGGAATCCAGGCTTTTTTTACGGTCATAATACCCCAGGTTCTCTTTCAATGGACACTTTACTGCTCTTAGTGTGGTATATGGTATATCGCAAGCATTCTAAGAGGGAAGCAGTTTTGACGATTTGGGGTAAATTCCATTTGTCAAGTTACATGTGGCCAAGGGGAGGGACCGAATACTTCCCTCATCGCGCGTTGATGTTCGGTGCACTACACCCATGCGATATGAACTATGACCATCGGATCAAACAAGGTGGATCTATAGTCAGGAATGATCATGCATGTGGGTGGGTCCAGGGGTTAAGCGTCGCACTACTACGTACCGTGATATCGTCCACTGTCATTGGATCGGGAAAGGAGATTGGATGGTACGGATTAAAGATGCAAGTCTAGATGAGGAATATTTCCCGTACTTGTTTAGTTTCATGGCGGGAATCGATGTCTTGAGCACGTTCAATAGGTGGACTTGATATCCTTTCAGAAGTGGTTTCCTTTTCTCTTCGGGCCCGATATTAAATGTAATGTGGGTTCTTGGCACGAGCTCGATTTGTTTCACATCTGATGGACTTTGGTGGGATGATCGAACGGTCTCAACATTTTCTGCCTTTTGAAAGTTCTAAGGTTTTGTTGGAAGGGTTTGAGGTTTCGGCCTGCAGCTTGATGCCCTTAGCCCACAGTTCCTCATGGGCTTTTGTATCTTATGTAATTTATTTTCCTTATTAATGATATAGAAGGCACAACTCTTGCTTTAGAAAAAAAAGAAAAAAAATTAAATTATATGAAAATTGGAAATAATTACCACACTCAAACGTTTCCTCTCAATTATAATCACTACTACTGGTTGGTCTTAAGTATCACTAGTCAAAAACTTGTTTTACCTCTCCATATTGATGTAGTTTTCCCTCACATTAATTACCACAGTCATACATTTCTACTCAATTACAACCACAACTAGTGTGTGTATCACAAGTCAAAAACTTATTTTACCATTGCATGTTGATGCAGGTTGCCCTAGCATTTATGTTATACAAGATTTTTTAATTTACCTTTGCTCCAAACATTCTATTGTGCAAAACGGTTTTTGTTCTTCAACATCCTTTAAGGCGGTCTTCTCCTTCAATATTTTCTTATTTTATTTATTTTCTTCACCTAATTATTATTTTTTAGTTCACTTGTTGTATTGTTGAGTGAATGTTTGTGCCTTCTTGTTCCTTTTGCTACTTTAGTTATTATCTTTTAGATAATGACTTCCATCCCAATCATACTTGGACTCTCAAAAGGACATAATTCATCATGGTAAACAAATTCTACTCTCACTACTAGGTTCTCATCTATTGTTGCTAAAAAACAATTTCATTTTCAATTTCACCCTCCAAATGTCTATGTACATAGTGGGATTCAATTTCTTCACCATATTCACTCTATAGATTTTGTACACATTAACTTTTTCTTGATACACGTTTTCTTGATACATTTATTTATAAGGTGCACCACCAATTGTAGTCCTCCTTTCAATTTCATCATCATATTCACTTTATAGATCTTGTACATAATCATCATGGGGGCTTCATTTGGGGAGAAATACCATACCAGATGCATTCATATTGGGGTATTTGTATTGAGGTAAAAATGACATTAAATATCAGGGGATGTATAGGGGCTAAAGGGTTTTTTAATTGAAAGATATAAAAAAAGCTCAAAGTTAATGCAAAACTATAAAGGGGTGTAAAAATGTTAATGAAAAAATGGATACCTACAATATCTAGCGAAGGTAGGGTTTTTTTTAATTGGGAAGGTATATTGGGTTTGTATTTGTAGGGGGTTAAATAATGTGACTTTTAGAGATATTTTCCAACATGTACTCAAATTAAGGGTATTTTATAGTATGCCACCAATGCACGTGATATGTCAAATGTTCATTAAGGGAAGCCCCTCTAATGTTCCCCAATGATTTTATTCTCCATGCCTTGTATACTTGCTTCTAAAGGCTCTTGCATAACTTCTCCAATTACTTTTGTGATATCAAAATATTCTAGTTCTTTTGTCATAATAGTCACTTGACCAAGTACAAGGTTTTCTAGCTCAGATTAATATTGATTGGTGTAGCTTCCCACTTCAATGTATGTCATTGAAAATGTATAAAGTGTTCTTAAAGAATGAAGTATGTACAATCATTGATAAATATCTAAACAAGAAATTGATAGCAAGGGTGGAGATGATAAAGAATTGGAAGTTTCTACATATAATGAATCATGGTTATGCCATTTAAAATATGGTCATTTATAATATGGCCATAACCACGATTCATACAAAACTAAGGATTTGTATGAATCGTTGTTATGACATTTAAAATATGGTCATTTATATTTTGGTGGTCTACATTTGTTGTAGAAGAAACATATGATGAAATGGTTACCTAGTATTCAACAACCAACAAGTTCAATTGAGGCTTGTATACTTGTAAACAATCACAAAGATAATTTTTTATCTAGAGTTTCGTATATGGAAAAATATCCATTGGATATTGTATATATAGATTTGTGTGGACTAATGCAAACACCCTCGTTAATTAGTAATGTTTTTTTTTTTTAATTTCATTGATGACCATGGTAAAAAAACTCGATCTCATATTCTAAGACGAAAAATTGAACATTTTATTGTATTTAAAAAGTTTAAATGGAAAGTGGAAAATATATTAAAATTTTAAGATCAAATAGAGGTGGTGAATATATGCTGAATGATTTTATTGAATTTTTTTAGTCTCATGGAATCAAGAGATAATTTACTACATGTTATACTCGACAACAAAATGGAGTGAATGAAAGGAAAAATCAAACCATTGTGAATATGGTCAAAGGGTTACCCAGTATCTATCAAACAAAAAGTTTGTGTGAGAGTTGTATACTTTCAAACAATCACAAAGATAAATTTGTATATGTAGTTTCGTATTGGGCAAAAGCTCCATTGGATATTTTACACGCTGATTTGTGTGGACTGATGCAAACACTCTCATAGGCTAGTAATGTTTATGTTTTAAATTTTATTGATGACCATAGTAAAAAAAACATGGTTTTATGTTCTGAGATTAAAATTTTAAGCTTTTATCGTATTTAAAAAGTCTAAAGCTATCGTTGAAATGGAAACTAGCAAATATATCAAAATTTTAAGGTTAAATAGAGGTGGTGAATATATGCTAAATAATTTTATTTAGTTTTGTGAGTTTCATGGAATCAAGAGATAGTTCTTGATAGTTTATTGCAGGTTATAATCCATAGCAAAATGGAGTTATCGAAAGGAAAAGTCGAGTCATTATGAATATGGATTGAAGCATGTTGAAGGAAAAGAATATACCAAATAGATATTGGTGATAAGTAGTAACTTGTTATTTTTATATTCTTAATAGAAGTCCAACTAAGAGCGTGAAGGACTAAGTCTATGAGGAAGTTTGGATACATAAAATTTTTAATATATATCATTTAAGAATTGTTGGGTGCATTGCTTATGCACATGTACTTAAAGAGTTGAGAAAAAAGTTAGATGGCTGATGTAAGAAGTGTAACATTATTTGATATAGTTAGGAGTCTAAGGCATATAGAATCTATAATCTCATCACCAACAAGTATATTATTAATATAGATGTTGAGTTAAGGCAAGAAGAATCTTGGGATGGAAGCATAGATAAAAATATTTCAAAAGGAGTTGTATTATCTCTTGGACATGATAATGGATATGAGAAACAAGTACAAGGTAGAAATATGATTCCATATACACCTTCTAGAAGCACTTCAACAAGACAATCACTAAGAGTTAGCGCATCACAATACATATAACCGAGAACTGAAGAGTATGAGGAACCACGAAGTTATGGTCGACAACAAACAACAAGATCAAAGGAAAGTAATGAATCTCATCCTAAATTAGGTACATTAAGGAGCATAATTAAAAATCAGAAGACTAGAAGTTTAAGAGAATTGTGTGGGCATATAGGTCAATTTTCAAATTTTTCATTAATTCCACGATCGTATAAATTTTGATGAAACCGTTAAAGAAGAAGTTTGGATAAAATCAATGGATGAAGAGATTGATGCTATAGAAAGAAATAATACTTAAGAGCTTGTAAATATGCCTAAAGGTAAAATTAGTATATTTGATAAATGAATTTATAACACCAAATTGAATGTTGAAGGTGAAATTGAGAAACATAAGCAATACTTATAGCTCAGGGGTTCAATCAACATCTTCCTATTGATTATAATGAAACTTTGGTACATATTGCTAGAATTGACATAGTTAGAATGTTATTAGCTATTATTGCACAAAATAAATGGAAAATGTATAGATGGATGTTAAGTCCACATTTTTAAATGGTTTTTTGGAAGAAGAGGTTTAGGTGAAACAACTTAAAGGATATGAAATTGAAGGGCAAGATGATAACATTTATAAGTTAAACAAAACATTATATGGATCGAAACAAACACCTTGACTATGGTATTGTAGAATTGATGTATGAATGACAAAGGGTTCAATAGGAGTCCAAGTGAGCCAACTCTGTATATAAAGGTAAACCAAGAAGGTAGAATTTTGATAGTTTTATTGATGTTGAATAGTTTATTTTTACTAGAGAATTTCAATAGATGATTTTAAGAAAACAATGGAAACAAAGTTTGAGATTACTGAATTAGGGCTAATGAAATATTTTCTTAGTATTTAAGCAACTCAATCAGAAGATAGTATTTTTATTTGTCAATCTAAGCCTTGCAAATAATATACTGAAAAGTTCTAGGATGGAGTATTGTAAACTAGTTGTAATACCAACTAAAAATAGTATAAAAATTAGTAAGAATCAATGTTAAAATCACATTCAAATGTTGATCCAACTTTTTATAAGAAATTGGTTCGAGGTGTCATTGTTTGACTGCAACAAGGTCTTCTTGATATAATGTTTGCTATATAGATTTTGTAGAAAATACTGATGACAAGAGGAGCACATCTACATATGTGTTCAGCTTTGGATCAGGTGTAGTAGCATGGACAGACAAGAAGCAACCCATTATGACTATATCATCTACCAATGTAGACTATATTGCAGTAACAACAAGGACATGTCAAATTGTGTGGATGAGAAATTTTTTGACTAGGTTGTTACATACAAAGAAAGAACAAACTCAAATTTTCCTTGACAACAAATCTACTATTGCATTGTCAAGAAATCATGTTTTTCATTAAAAAAAAGAATATTGACAAAGGTATCACTTCATTCGAGAATTGGAAAATAATAATGAAATTTGGATGGTAAGATATTATGTTGAAACTCACATCAAAACTATAAAAATATATATGATGTCATAACATTTCACTGTAAAAACAATTTTGACTGTAACAACAAAAATTATCTTTTGTTGAAATAATTAAACGAGATAATGTGAAACATGTTAATTATTTTGCAACTGCACTGCCTCCATCACCTCGAAGATGTAGCATCACCCCCATTGTGATTGGAAGAGAAATCACTACCTTAGCCCTGATCTGAATGGGCACCACAACCATAGAAAACCCTGATATTATAAAACCCTATATAACAAACCCAAATTATGGATATTACAAATCCTAGCGTTATAAGAACTAAGTTTAATATGTTAAATGATAGGACTATAAACCTTAGGATTGATACTATAAACCATAGGATAAAGATTATCAACACTAGTCATCCATTATAAGCCTCCATTCTTAGCCACAACCATACACTATGGTTCACTGTAGGTGACCTATAAATAGGCCATGAATCCTCAGGTATGTATAGTTCACAACTGTATTTATGTTGACTATTATTGATTATGATGCCCATGTTGCATATAGTTGACCATGCCAACAATAGTAAACCATAATTAACATGCGTTAATAAATAAATATTACAAACCCTAAAATGGGCAACCACATTTATCCCTTGGGTTTATAATATTAATCCTTTTGGATTTTTATATTAATGCCTTAGGTATATTAATCCACGGGGTTTATAATATTAATCCCAATGGTTTATGATATTAATTCCTTGGGTTTTGATATTAATACCTTTGGTTTATAATATTAATGCCTTGGGTTTATTAATCCCTTAGATTAATATTGTTAATAATACATCATGCCTATAATACTAATCCCTTTGTTTTATTAATCACTTTTTTTTATAGTATTAATCCCTTAGGTTTATCAATCCCTTGGGTTTAATATTATTTCCTTGGTTTATAAGGCATTGGATTTATAATCGTTTGGGATTATAATATCAATAATTCCTTGAGTTTACCATATTATTAATAATATCCATAATATTATCATATTATTAAACCTTAAGATTGATATTAAGCTTTAAATTTAATATTAAGAGGAGTCTTAATCTTTAATTTATCAATATTCAATAAAGATTAAATTCTTTCTTTTACTAAAATTATTAATTTAAAAATCTAAATATCTTATTCTAAAATCAATACAATTTTTTTAGAATGGCAAGAACAATGTAAACTTCACAAATTGAACTATAAACTCAAAACGAGAACTCTAGCCAGAAAACCCCAACAAAACATAAAAAATAGTGCTAAAAACGAAAAGTGTTGATGCTTGAATAACACCTTTTTTTCTAGGGTGAATTTTGAACATGTTTTAAAAATAGCACTGAAAACCAATTTATTGTGCAAACATTGTGCAAAAAACACCCTCAAAAGGAAAAGAGTTGATGCTCGAATAACACTTTTTTTTTCTAGGGTAAATATTGAACATGTTTTAACAATGGCAGTGAAAACCAATTTTTTGTGCAAAAAACACTCTCAAAAAGAAAAGTTTTGATGCTGGAATAACACCTTTTTTTTTCGAGGGTAAATTTTCAACATTTTGAAATAATGGCGGAAACGATTTTATCGTGACTCCAAAAAACATTAAAATTTCAAAAGAATAATGAAAACTTAAAAAA
>APFE031737388.1:16246-40179 GCA_000404065.3 Pinus taeda
TTATAATTTAAACATTAATGTTCAAATATAGCCATTACTTTAAATTATGTCTCTACATTTCTCTTTATTTAAGCCTTTACCATGGTCCACCTCTTCATCTGGTCTTGATGATGAACCACACTTTTTGGTTCAAAACACGTCGGCCAAAAAATTCTCTCATGTGATTTCTACCAAAAGACTTTGTTTAACCATGGTAATTATTGGCATTTAGAAGATGGTGAAGGTGAGATAGGCATGATTGAAGTATTTTGGTAGCATTTCAATAGGGTACTTTGGCCAAGGAGTACATTGGCACACAAAAGGAAATGTATGAGTCGAGTAAGAGTGAGAAAGATGACGTTCATATAAAATTTATGTTGGTTCAAATTGTTTAATACAAACTGATATAGTGGTTTGTATTTTTGAATGTTTTGTATTTGAAATAAATTAATATAGCCCCACAAAATTATAACTTATATCTTTATAGAGGAGGACACAAGGAACAAATTGGTTGGGAATAAGATGTAAATTAGGTGCAATTAGCCAAAGAGGGATCAAGGGATAGGGAACATTGTTGAGAGCCAACATAGGTATACCCTACAATGAATATGCTTGTAACACAAATTACATAGTTGAACATGGGTTTCCAAAATAATGTGTGGCTAGTTGAGTAGGCCTTGCGTAGGATGTAAAAATACGCAATAGACACACAAAAATCTAGAGACATTTGGAAATGGTTATTGGAAATATAGAATAGGCTATGATAACCTAGAGCATGTTGTAGATGAGACTAACAAGTCTCGGGTAAGGAAAACAAAGCCTTACACATCACTGACGCGTGATATTTTATTAATTAAAAGAATTGATTTCTAAAATGTATTGGATGGAAAATAATTTGTTTCTTTTGTCAGATTGACCTATAAGGGATTTGAATCTTGGACGACATGGTTTACATAGTAATTCATCACATGAAAATTTCTAATTGAGTTTTCCCCATGAGTTGTAATGAGTGAAGAATGATACATCAAACGTTAACTTCCAAGATTTAATTCTGATAGTTGTTCATTCAAGATGTAATAGCTACAAGTAAATACAAATTTACATCAAACATATAATAAATATATTGTATCATCCTCATCATATGTGTCTCTATGTGTGTGTGGGTAGGAAAGTGGGGAAGGGAATAATTCTAGAATATGCATTGATTGTATTTATACTTCTAGAATATCCATCATACGTAACATATCACATGTTGTCAAATTGATAATATAAGATAAGTTAAGATATTTTTATTAATGTCCAACAAATGGCCACAAAGGTAGGTCAACGGGATTTTTGAGTTAAATGATGTCGATACAAAGAAGGAATAACAAAATGTCTCGTATATAAAGAACAATAAGTAATGTAAAGTATGAGGTATATATGATAAAACATGGAAAACTCATGCCTCCAAGTATGGGTGGTCATAATAAGAGGGAGATGTACCCATGGAAGGGATCTAGGGATCAAGTCATGGTCCACTAGATTGGTTTCTCCTAACACACAAGTCTGAATGAAAAAAATCAAGATGTAATGGTGTCTCGACGAAGAAAAAGGGTAATATATGGACCCTCTGTTACCTTGCTTCCTAGAAGAAGTAACCTTTCGCTGATTTTTTGGTGATATTATTGGCCCACTTATAATACATCTTGTCTCATGATGTCTTTGAGGTCTTTTGGGAGGGGTAGAGGTCTTTTGGATCCTATTTCAAAAAAAAAATTGCGACGAGTTTATCTCATGGTGCTCATAGCCGATGGGATCATTGTAAAGAAGGAGGTAAAATATTGAGTCAAATTTAGTTTAGGAAGATGCTCAAGAATGTTGGCACAAAGTTTGAAGACCTCCTGCATGTAAAGGGATATACTTCTTTAGTATGAGTACCAAAATAAATTAGATAGCATCTTGATCCTCTTCAACAAGTAATGGAATTTCCAATGGATCTCATAATAAATGGGGCAATGGAAGATGGAATGCACCTCTGTCTCAATCTCTTGTAGATGGCGTAGTTGGAAAATCTTGTTTGATTGATTAATATAAAATCCTATCTTAATCCATAGCCTACGGGAGTGAACTCTAAAATTTTTCCAATGGTATTGGAAGGGGGTGCTTACGATAGTGAAGCATGTAATGGGCTCAAACAATGAGTCCATCCCTAATCACCATGAAGTGCTCATCACAAAAGGCTGTCTTTGGATGTAACACACCCTAAGGGTTTATATAAGTGACATATACATATTTGATGTAGATAACCTCTCAGATGATTGTATTCATCTCTTGATTGGTTTGGAAGGGGTGGTCAGATGAACACAAGGAATATTAATTTGATCATAGCATTTTTTCACCATATTTAATGCTTATAAGTATTTTTTCTCTGAAACTGTAATAATGAAGGAGGAAACCATAAAATAATCCTATAACATGATGTTAAGAGATCCATAATATCCATTTGTTATAATTTTATTCTTTTAATTTTTAAAATATTTAAATACCATGCATTTAATCTTGTTAATATTAGTTTATATCCCATGATCCAAAGAAATGAGAAAATATATGGTACTAAATGTATACTTCTAATAGTGTATATTAGATTTTGTAAATATTAGCATAAACCATATTAATTAATATACTTTTGAGTTCTTATTGGCCACATTCAATAGTTTTACTTTGTTGGTCATCTTATATGTCCCATAAGATCTCCTTAGTCATATGTCATATATAGAAATGATATGGCATGGTCGATTCAAGGACATTTTATTTCACGGTTATGTAGATTTTATTGTAAGTTCTCAAGATTGAATAAATCATTTGTGTGTTATGGTCATTTTATTTTTTTCTTATGATAAATATGCAAATTTTTTTAACATAAATTTGTTATTTAAGGGTACTTTTTTAATAAAACTTTTATCGGTAAAGGATTAATTTATTATCAAAAATCACCCATAAATGGAAAAGATTTTAAAAACAACATTCCTTGATGAGAGGGATAAAGGCCTGAAAAGTAAAAAAAAAAAATTGATGGATAAAAAGGAATCCAAATTCCAACCTTAGTTGGAGGTCTCATCTCTATCTTTGTCTCTGAAAATGAATTTTTCTTTCTTTTTTATTGGTTTAGATACTTATGTGCTCTCCCCATGCAAGCATGTACATTGGTTGCATGGATGTATATAGTATTCACAATGATGACCAAAAAGGAGGATGGACAATAGTGAATACTAAGGCATGAGGTATAACACTAAACCTTTTTTTAACATATACTTCCTATATGTGAAGCATCTTCCACATATACATGAAACTCACCCTCAAACATAATAATAAACTTGCAGCCTCACTACTATAATATGGGTACAATATGATGATTGAGGTTCCTTTTAGGGTTTATCTCATTAATGTCACTAATATTTTAAACAAACAAATAGTTGTCTCTGACTAGAACAAGAGCATACATTTAGACCAACCTTCATGCATATAATTCTACAAAGGTTAACAAAGCCCTAATATTATTATAGCCACAACACCAATAATTTGCATGAGTATTTATCAATGAGCAAATAAGTGTTGTCACACACATACCACAAATGAAAATATCATTCCTAGTGGAGGAACATAAAACAAAATCATCAAAGCATATGAGATAGTCTCATCAAGAACATAAAGAATAAGGCTTATTTATGTTTGAGCTTGGAGAAAATAGAATGCATACCTAAGAACCTCAACATACATTACTATAGGACTTGGAACAACATCCATGTGAAATGGATAGGCCAATAGGGCCAAAGAGGAAGAAATAAATCTCCAATATTCTACTCTGAACATAGACAATGCTAGTAAAAGATTCCACATTCAAAATAAGATGATGTCACTATAATATGAAGGAATTTTCATGTTGTTCACTGTTAGAGGATAAACACTGCACCCACATTGTTTGTATTATAATTTAAATTGGACACCATGACTGTAACCAACTTCTCAATCACGAGTTTATGATGTTGAACTGAAAACTTAAAAGCAACGTTAACACCATTCCCGTGAAATGTTTATAAGGAATAAAATACAAACCATGCCTCATACAATGATATCATTAATTCATGTAACAAATGTAAACACATATTCCTTGACATTGAAAAGCATGAGGGCATTTATCTTCAAATCTATTGGGCAACTGAACCTGAGACAATGACACTCCACCTAGCCATAGACAAATGTATCCAATTCTCACATACAACTATCACCCCTGATCCAGATTCCAGAGACTGTGGGGTTTTTTCTCAAATATTAAATTCAAATTCCAATTGAACGATGGATTCTAGAGGCTCTCCCACCTCCAACCACCAACTAATCTGTAGTAAAAAAAATGCATACGGAGCCTACAGACCTACTGTATCCACCCTTCAAACTTAAAAATTGTGGCTCCACCCATCATAGGGACTCTAAAACATAAAATAATAACAATCTATATCAAGGAAGGATCCAAAAATATTCTATAATTTCAAGGAAAAATTGTCCAACCCAACCATCAAGAACTCAGAGAAACCCCTTATCCTTCCATTGACTATTATGGAATCAAGAGCCAAAGAGTCCCTTAGTTGGAGGCAATTTCATCATGACTTCTTGTTAATTGGGAATTCACTTTCTCTACTACTCTTTATTCTTCCTAGTTTTTTTACTTTCCTTCTTTGTCTTGCTCTTCCTTCACTTTTCTAGATCTCCCTTTGCATTCTCTTCTCCCTTTGTTTTCTTCTCCACTATTCAAATCCCCTCCCACTATTTTATTGCTTGTTTCCCTTATTTGTTGTGTTATCCTTAGTTGTTGTGCTATCCTTAGTTGTTTGAATAATGTTTTTCCATCTAAAAATGACCTCTTCCTGGCACATTATTTCTATCCTTTCGAGGGGTGCCACCTGTCCTTATGTCCCTCATATTTATTTATGGTGATTAACTTGTTATATTTGGTGGCTAACCAAGGAAAATCTTAGGGGCTAATATCCGTAGGTGGGCTAATATTCCATTATTTTTCCAACAAAAAGATTTGCAAATTTCCATTTTTTAAAAAATGAATTCGCCCGAATTTTATACTATAAAGTTATTTTTCCTTAAAACCGCATATATGTTGTATTGTCTAATATAAAATAATTAGAAATCTAAACATTTTTACAAAATTATCATCAAACATTTTAAAATTTGGATATTAGGGACTGGTAAGATTTGCCAAGGTTGCTAAACTTTAAGATAAACTTCCACCATTAAAATATTCCTTGTGACTAACATGCCTCACAAGATCACAACTTTCCCACTTCCTCTTTAATTCCTTGCCCTTGCTTCCTTGTCCAACATTCCAATGCATGGATGGCCCTTATACTTCTCTTGCATCTCCATAAATTTTGAAAACACCAGAACATTAAAATTCCCCAACCAACCTTCAAGCACTGATATAAATAGTTCACATCTTCTTTGCTATATAGCAAGAAATTATCCAACATCCCAAGAATGTAGCTTCCTCAATCTTGAGAATTTTTGTCCCTTTCTCCGCCCAATCTTCGTAAATTATTTACATAAAATATTACAATGAATTTCACAATTGGAAAAATGAATGGGACTATCAAAAACCTCTCCCCCTTAGGGGAACATTATCCTTGGTGTTGAATGACATATCTACAACACAAAATACAGTTGAAAATAAACATAGTGTTTCTTGGAGGTTAACATATTCAACACCTTACAATATTTACAATTTTCCATGCATTTGCTTCAACTGGAAAAAAAATACATAATAATATAAATTATAATTCAACCATATTCCAATGGTCCTCCTTCTTGGATTTGTTCTTTTCCTTGGAGTGGTGTCTATCTCTAATGGCCAGTGTTTCAATCCTTGCTTTCCTTGTTCCTTCAGTGAATAGTTACCATCTCATTGTTTTTGAGCACTATTATAATGTGATTTTGGTTCCAACTAAAAATTCTATTGACCAAAAACATATTTACTTCCCAACCTTCCCTTATCCACTTTTCAGTTCCTTGGGAAATCCCGTTACCCCTCCCCATGGATTCACACACCTTCCAAGTTCATGGATCCCCTTCTCTACTTCCCAGTCCCTCTGGTGATCCATTCCTTTGCAATGTTTGTTCACATTGGAAGGGTCTCAAAACCAAGGCATGCGCCTGCCTAAAAGATATCATACCAATCATAGAATGGTTTTCATTCCTTTATTTTTGCTTCTATTAACCAAAGATGAAGTTCCAAACACCCAAACTAAGAAATATTCCATCCTTTCTGACATCAAAGCACATAACTTTCCATTAGATTCATCGTATGGAATTGTAATAAATTTATATCATACCTCATTGGTAAATTATCAATGAAATGACATTTTCCATTCTATCTTCGTTCTTGTCACAATTCAAACTGACCCATAGATCAAATCATAATGTATAAAAATATCACATCCATTTAGCTCAAAACATAACAATCACAATCATAATCTTAAGCTTATGTTCATAATTTAGAAATTGAAAACTAAGTGAAACACTAATAGTTCTCTTAATTTTTTCTTGGCTACCTATTTTACCCTAATTGGATTGGTTTCCATACCTGAAAAACATCTAATGGCATTCTTTCTACTCATACACAGACTAGATTAGTTTCCCAATCGAAAGAACCTAATGCCTTCACTTCTCTTCTCTTCAACATGTTGTATTAGTTTCCCCAAGTACAATGGAATCCATAGGCTCACCTCCACCCTCAATCATCAAGAGAATCCAAAGGCTCCATCCACCCCATGACGTATATACGTGAGTCTCTGAACTATTTTCATTAGCATACTACTACATGTTTTCCATTCCTTTGCTGATGCTACTATCAACCTACCAGCAAACTCTAAACACCCAAATCGAGGAATCTTCCATGCTTTCCTACATCAAATCACACAAATCACCATTAGATTCAACATACGGAATTTTAATATGTTCATATTATACCTCATTGGTAACTTATCAATGTGAAAATTTTGATTCTATTTTGGTTCCTATCACAAGAAGTCAAATTAGCACATAGATTAAATCACCATGTATAAAAATATCACATCTTGTTAGCTCAAAACCAAACCATCACAATAAGAACCTTAAGATTATGTTCATAATTTACAAATTGAAAGCTAAAAGAAATACTAATAAATTATCATATTCTATTATCTGCTACTTGTTTTACCTTAACTAGATCAGTTTCCATACCTGACAAGCTTCTAATGGCCTTCTTTATTCTCATACACACATTGTATTAGTTTCCCAATTGGCAAGACCCTAGTGCCTTCTCTATGTTATCTTCCATATACTAGATCAGTTTCCCAAAAAACAAGGGAATCCAAACACTCCTTCCACCCCATGATGAATATATATATATATATATATATATATATATATATATATATATATATATATATATATATAGATATATATATGCCGTTTCGCTAACTCCCCCCCCACACCAAGTGTGGGCACCAGAAAACTTGCTAGTCATATGTTAACATAATATTATCAATGGGAATCTAAAGGCTAATCCACTTCCACCTAACACATTACATAACATAAAACCCCAAAAAATTCCATACCTGCCTATCCCAACATATTCTACAACACATGCACATATAGCGTGGCACAATACAACATATACACATATACAACACAACATGTATACACAACATAATACAAAATGTGCAACACTATAACCAAATGAAAACCCACTATCTCATATCATCGAGAATCCAAAGTCTATATTGTCTCCATTCATATGAATTAGGAGTCCAAAGGATACAAGGCTTTGACACAAAAAAATAATCCATAGGACCCTTTTCCTTCACCTAAACATTTGATTTTTCCATGCTTATCCCACCATGTTGCAGATCACAATGCTTTCATTTTGCAAATATATCCAACAATATTCTTTGTTCAAAATATAAACATGGTTATAGAAAGAAAATCATAATCACATAGGGCTACTTTTTCTTGATTGATTCTTCACATAATCGAGAATCAAAAACATGTCATCCGTTTATATATTAAATCAATAAGCATAATCAATAAGTCTTTCACAAGAATAATCCAGAAAATTAAACATTTCAATCACAATGGCACCATACACATGTATTCAATCATCAACATGATTATGAACACATCACAATTACATGTGTCCAGAAATTCAAGTTTAATATAACTTCCTTTATTTTTGGAAAGCATGCACAACGTTGAGTACAACAAATCCCAACTTGGCCAACGCATTTATTACCTCAAGCCCATTTATTTTACCTTTCCTTTCTATGACCATCAACTGCATCAATTGATACTATGAGTATTGTTTATCCAGGTGGATATTGGTGGCCACCCACCTATTCCACTTGGAGAACCAACACTTTTTCTTTTTAGTTTCCTTAATTCTAGCACAAATTCATAGTTTTGGCACTTTTTTGGGTGCTAAATATGTGAAGATGTTTTGAGGACCAAAATGACATTTTTTTTGGAAAAATAGAGAGACTTGAGAAGTGCCAAAATCTATTGCATGGATTTTTTTATTATTTTTTTTGGTCTACATGTGTAGATCTTCAGAACAAGGTATTATGATAGCCAAGAAAAGATTGTATGCCAAATTTATGACCTTGGGAGATTGGTGGTCCAATTTATTGCAATGGGGCCCAAAAAACTTTGTTGCTTCATCTCCTAGGGTTAGGGTTTTACAATTCTTCTTTATGACAAAAAGACTTATATGCCTGATTATAACAAAATTGAGAGTCATATATCCATCACATCACTTCTCAGAGATAAGATACCATTGCTCGAGCTACTTTGATACTATTCTTCATGTAAATAGTTTTCAATATTTGTATTAAGTAATTGAAGTTCAATTTTCATTGTAGCTACATGTTTCTATTTATATCTAAACTTAATTTTGTTCTTTCATAAATTTAGAACAGTGGTATCAGAGTGGTATTACTCTTCTCTTTCTCAGTTTTCGTGTACATGTCCCCAATGAGATCGAGGTATAAAGAGTTAGGAACTATTTTAGTTGAACCCTTGCAAGAACAACCTCACAAACCGAAACAACATCCCATGGCAGAAGAAAAGAAAGATGAGTGAGTAGGGGATCCTTTCAAAAAATTTCTCAAAGATGACCTCGATCAACAAAGGAATGAAATGCTAGATAACTTTTCCTAAATCCTTTGATAGGTATTAATAGGAAAAGCATCTTCATTGAATAGTCACTTCATAGGTGTCTCCCACTCTGAGGTACAAGTTAACATTGCAATTCCTATATTTGAAGGAAAAATAGATGCAAATGTTGTAGATAATTGGTTAAATTTGTTGAAAGGATATTTTTCGATCCATAAATATTCTAATAGGGAAAGGATTACTTTTACACTTCTCAAATCCATACCCCACATTAAGGATTGGTGGGGAACCTACTTCGATAAAATGGACGAGAAGGAACCCTCACTATTTTTAGCTACATCCAATTAGAATTTTTTTCAAGACCCCATCAAGGAATAATATTATCTTGCTGTGAGCTATGAAGATAAGTACATAGAATGAAACACACTCTGGCAAGGAAGGGATGAGGATGTGCCATATTTCACAAATACTTTTAATAACCTTCGCACAAAGTTGGGTATCAAGAATTCTAAGTGGCATCTGGTACTCAAGTACCATGACTATCTATAGAAATACATCCAGGTAGAGATGGAGTTCTTGGTCATATCCTCCCTTTGCACCACACATAGATATGTTGTCAAGATCAAGCATATATTCAAACAGAACAAGAAATACTTTTTATTTGTAAATTTGAAGTGGGGAAAAGAACCTCCAAACTACTGAACAAAGGATAGAACCAATGTGGGGTGACTCGGGATAACCCCTCAAAGCCATAATCAAAGAATGGCACCACAAAGGAGAATAATGACACAAAAAAATGGTGTGACTTCCACAAGAGACCCACTCATAACATAAATGAGTGTCATGCCAAGTAGTCACTGGTCGTCGCACTAAAAGATTTAGAGTTAGGTGCATGTTCTAACTCTGAGTTAGAGCCCAACAAGGGTATCTAAAAGGGGAAATATATCATCCACGCAGAGCCTAGTGCCACCATTGATGGTGAGCCCTAGTGTTACACTAAGAGTGCTGTAACTTCGAAGGGCTCCTCAAATCTATCTATCAAACTGGGGTTCGTAGAAACTTTTAGGTGACAATGTTATTTACACAATAGATGGGATTCTACTCATTCCATATTCAATTAGGATATTTTATCAATAGTTCTCCAAGACCATTCTTTCCACTAAATTAGAAGGAAACTAACGAATGAAGGTGCAGTTTAGAAGATATTTCTAATGATAAAAAGGAAAATGATTGTGAATTCTATTAACTTGTAAATTATATTAAATTAATCCATAAAAAGACAAGAGCTACACTAGTTATAGAGATGGAATTAAATTATCTTGCAATGAACCATCTAGCTACCAAATCTACTTGCATACATGAAACTAGCCTACCAAATCATAACTCAAGATTGCATGCATCATATATCTAGCTCGCGCTTGCATATAATTGATTGTTACATTTATGCTAAATCTGTGATAAATAAACTAATGTTATTCTATTTTGAATTGAAGGAAAAGTATTGTTGGAATGGCCTAGGTGTTTCCCTTGATCATGTAGTCAGAGCTAGGAGTCAACCTACTTCTAAACTAAGTCAAAATTTCATCACAAGTCAAAATAGATAGTGAAATAGGCTGCTACAGGAGGCTAATACACGTGCCCTGTATTGCTACAGGAAGGTTGTCGAGAAGGTTTAGGAGGTAGTAATGATGAGTTCAAGGAATGTTAGGTGGATGGATGTTGGGGTATATGGATGAAAGGTGGCCAATACCTCTAGCCAAGCTTATAACCTTGGGAAGGCCTATTTTGAACTAGGAGAGTTGCTCATTGTGACCTAAGGGAGTGATTCGAATATTTTTTTTTGAGATTCATCGAAGAGGGTAAAGAAGTACAAGATGGAGATAATGAAAGGTCCCTTGCCTATAGATCTAAACAACCCTACAACATCACATGCAAATACTCTTTTATCATTTGCAAAGTGAAACAAATAATAGTGGAAAAGATGAGTTGAGTTTAAATCCCATATAATCTATGCTAAAAACTTTGATCTAGTCAATAAGTCAAGTCCTAAGATACAATAAACACATGCAAAAGAAGATGACTAACTCTGACATTCTTTCAGGAAATCATAAGCATAGTATCTTTGGACTGCGATTGTAAATTATTCCATTCATGCTCACATGAGAGAGATGAGATAGAGGTTGAAATTAGAATATTTTTGAGGGGTTATGTTATAATGAAATGCAGGAAAATAATAAGTACTCTAAGATAAAAAAAAATTCCAATACATCAGAGGGACCTAAGCCACTCGGGTTGGGCCCAAACCCAAGAGCCTCATTCCTTAGTAACTAACTCAGTGATGAACCAATAAGAAACTTCTCATTATCATTGCATGAATGCCAAATACTGACATAACCAGTCTAAGATAATAGTATCAAGTGCTTAAGATCGATATCTTCCTAGTTGAAAACAAAGTTCAAATCCTAATGAGATCCTTTGCATTTTTATTTATATAAGAGGGTAGCTACTAACATCTCCCTATAAAATAGGAATGTTAATCTCCCAAGACTCAAGAAGGGTGGATCTTGATCTTCTTTAACTGTAATTTCTTATTGCCAATAATCTCGAGTTGATGAGAAAGAGTGTGGTGATCTTGGATGAGTGAGGGAGTTAAGGAGGTAGACATTCTCATGGTATCTCTGCCTATTGTGTACTCCAATCTCCTACATTGAAATCAGCTAAAAAATGCTCCATTTCCTAAATTTATACCATATTAGGTCACATGAAATAGAAAAACATCTTTTACCCCTCTCACTAAGAATAATATAACAAAAATTGTAAATAAATGTGAGAAAGAGATAATTCTAAAGTTGGAGGATGGAATTATTACCCTGATGATGTACCTTCTATTGATGAGCCTCATCAATTCCCATGACCAAGGTCTAGAATATTGAGCACTAAGATCCAGAGGAGGGGGGACATATCTTCCAGTCATAAATTTAGGTGAATGGTTCTCTACGAAAATTCATTTTTGATAGTAGGAGCCAAAAGAACCTTATCTCAGTTGAGGTCATGAAATGGTTGGGCCTACCAATGACACCACCCCCATAACCATACAACATCCGTTGGCTCCACCAATGGAAATATCTTTGCATCATCTAGTAGTGTTGCCTACCCTACAGCACCAATCCCTTCATGGATGAGGTATTTTGTGGTGTTTCCCTCCTAGAAGTTTATGATGTATTATTAGGTCAACCATACTTCTTGAAGTGTCATTTCGTGTATGAGTCTAGGCATCACACTGTTATTATTACTTTAGGAAGTAAACTATAAAGGATACCGAAGGTAGCCCCCCCTACTACCATCTCTTTCATATCTGCTAAGAAATGGTGTAATATCATCTGCTAGACCGAGGAATTTGTTTTCTCTCTTATTTTCTCTCAATCTAAGGGGAATATTGTGGCCATATCCATGACCTTTGGGAAGGATACCTCCACGTAGTAGAAGAAGGTGGATAAGGTTGTGGAAGAATACAATGATGTCTTCTCCTCACCCATAGGGGTGCCTTTGCACTATCAGGTCAAGCATTTGACTGATCTAACTCCTGAAGAAACTCTACCCAATAGGCTGATATACTACCACTCCCTTCGGAAAAATGAAGAAATCAAGTGATGGATCTATGAATTTCTACAAAACGGGCACATCTGACAAAGTTCCTCACCTCGTGGGAGCCCAATTGTACTCATGAAAAACAAGGATGGAACCTGGAGACTCTACATTAGTTATCGGGAACTAAATAAAATCATTGTTAGGAACAAGTATCAAATCCCATAGATTGATGACCTTATTGACAAGCTCAAGGGAGCCAAGTACATGAACAAGATTTATTTTAAGTCTGGCTATCACTAAGTTACAATAGAACCCACAGATGTATGGAAGACTACAGTCAAATCCAGGGAGGGTAGTTTTTGAGTGGTTGGTCATGACTTTCGGCTTGAAAAATACCACTACAAGATTGATGAGGTTGATGGATGTTATGTTTTGGCCCTTCTCTAACTCGTTCATGGTTACAAATTTGAATGGCATCCTCATCTTGAACAAGAGTTTGGAATGGAACTTACAACACATTCGACAGATCCTGCAAACCTTGCGTCAATAAAAACTATGTGCCAACATGGAGAAATGCAACTTTGGCATGAACTAGGTCTAATATCTAGGTTACATCATTGATGAGAAAAGTATGCACATGGATATGACTAAGGTCCAAGTCATTAAAGATTGGTCAATCCTGACCACTTTAACATAATATTTGATATTTTTGTGCCTTTCCAATTTCTATCGAAGGATAACTTGGCCTTTGATTCAAGTTAGCAAGGGTGGAGCAAAAGAAACGTTTTCTTGGTCCAAGTCCCAATAGAAGGTGATTTTTTGAGCTAAAGCATCACATTTTCTCTCCACCAATACTCACATTACCATATGTGCAACAACAATTTGAAATTGAGAAAAAAGCCTCTAATTATGCCACTGGTGTAGTCCTCACCCAACAAGGGCATATGATTACCTATAACAATGACACACTCTCTGATACAATTCAGAAATACCCCACCTATGACAACGAGATGTATTTCATCATGCAAGCTTACTAATTGTGGAAAAATTAGATTATGGGGGAGGAGATGATCATTGACATAAATCACTAGTCTCTTCAGTTTATATAGACACAACGTAAGTTACAAAATTACTTCCATCTGAAGTGGTCCACATACGTACAAAAATTTCATCTAAAAATTAAGTACAAGAAGGACAAAACTATTAATTTTATTGATTTCATCAATTGACCACCAATTGTGGCCTTGACAACTATCCTTCACTCTTATGAGTATGAGACTTCTTGATGGCTACAACTTTGAAAAAACAATCCAGAAGTTTCCACCATATACCAAATGTTAATGGAGGGAAAGAAATTTCCATACTTTCATGTCGAGTACACACAGTTATGCCACTTGGGACACTGTTGTGTTCCTTCAAGCGAGCATGCCAAGTAAATTTTGGAGGTGCACTATAGTCACATAATAGGACACCTTAGCATAGAAAGGACAATGGGAGATCTGCAAAAGAATTTTCATTGACCAAATTTACAATAAGATGTTGGAAATATATCAAATCATGCACTATTAGGTCCCTATACTACTAGTGTAACCCCTTGTTGTTATTAGTGCGACCCCCTTATTGTATTATTGTGCCCATACAGTCCTCATGTTGTTATTATTATGCCTCATAGAAGCCTACTATTGTTATTGTTGTGCCCGTACAATATTATTGTTATGTAGGCTCTCATTGTGTTGGGACCCCTTAGACTCCTATATAGAGAAAGAAGGTCTTGTCATTTGTATCATCCAAGAATTGTTCATTTGTGTAATGTAAAGGAGGTTTCCCCCTCGAAGGCACTGATTTTTAAGTCATTGATCTATCTTTTCTATATTTTTGTGAGCTACTTTCATAACATTTGGTATTAGAGCTTTGGATTCTAAGGTTTCGCTGCTCCAAATAGGTCATCGTGGAATTTTTGCTATCCATTTTTCTCTACGAATTTTTAGAAGTGAGAAAAAACCCATTTGATCTGAAATGATTTTGAAACTCAGGTCCAAATTTCTGATCTTGTCTTGGTACATTTTCGGAGATATGATCTGAGGAAGTTAGGGTTTTAGCAAGCTCCAGAATTCCATCACAAATAGGCGATTGTGACATTTTCGCTATAATTATTTTTCTACAAAGGTTCAGACTCTAAAATAAAACCCATTTGAGCTGATATTGTGATAAATATTAGGCCCTCATTTCAGATCTTGTTTCACAATATTTTCGGAGATATGGTCCACAATATTTAGCTTTTTTACAAGCTCCTGAAGTACATCCCAAACATGTGACTAGGGTAAAATCGACATAACGGTTTCTCTGAGCATCATATTGAAATTTCATAAAACATTATAGGAGGACTACCTGTAGTTTTCTATGTATCATGTTCAGGTCCTAAGGTCTAAAAAATGGGACATGGTACTTAATACAAGTTCGATCTACTCAAATAGTCTATACTTTGGTTATCGTGGGAGATTTGGCATAACTCTTTCTTGGAGAATCCAATCTTGATTAGACTTACAGGGTTGGAAAAGGGACTCAAATGGATACCATAGGATGTAATCTCAGACCTTGGAGATTCAAAATTTCATAGAGATGATAGATTCAATATTGAGGTCCCACAAAGTGAAAAAAGCTGCGTAGATTTTTTCTTAATTTTGCATAAGTTTGCTGGAAAAATTAGTTTGAAGGAATTCAAAGGGCATAGTGGAGAATTATTATCATTAATTGTTTCCTTGGAGAAATAAAATAGAAACACCTAGTAAGGAACCTGAAAGCTCTAGCATGAATCATGAAGAAGAGGAAGAAATGCAACTTGACATATCAAAATTATGAGACTAAATGCAACAAAATTCACTCTCACAAAAAGTAACAGAAGCTAAGATGGATGGTTTAAAGAAAGACGTGGAAGCTAAGATGGATAGTTTGAGTAAAGACAAGGAAGATAAGATGGATGGTGTAGAAGAAAAGCTTAAAGGCAACATGGAATATTTGAAGAAAAATTTGAGAATGTTGCTACAAGAAATGCTTACTAATGGCGATAGGGTAGTAAAGGAAGCTCATGATGAGAAAAAAGAAATTTTAACAATGATTTCATTGACTCTAACATTGGATTGAATACCCACCAGGGCTAGATATGAGTAAATTTCATGGCAAGGATCCCATAATATGGATACTACAAATGGAGAAATATTTCAATCTCCATAATGTGCAAAACACACAAAAGGTATGCATTGCAACATTATATTTGGAACCAAATCAGTTTGTATGCTATCGATGACTTTGGTCTCATAAACAAATCTTCACTTGGGTAATTACTACAGAAGAAATGACAGCACATTACGAGGATACAAAAAGAAACACCCTTTTTATCCAATTAATAAATCTCAAACAAAAGGGTTCAATGATGGAGCATATTGAGGAATTCCAACAATTGAATATAAGGGTAAAAGATATTCTAGAAGAGCATAGGATTGGAGTGTTCATAGGGGTTTTAAAGGATAGAATCCAACATGACTTTCACCTTTTGGAACTTGATTCATTAGAGAAGGCATTTAGGTTCGTAACAAAAATATAAAGCAAAATTATGGTAACAAGGAAGCCTACCACTCACAACTATAAGGAAAAAAGTGTTGTTGCTCCTAGCCTATCACCATCTACAAGGTTGACACCACAAAAGTTGGAAGAAAAATGAGCAAAAGGGCTTTGTTACAATTGTGATAAAAAATACACTAAAGGTCGTAAGTGTGTTGAGAATAAATTAATTTACATATATAGGGAAGAGGAGCAAGAAGAGGAACAAGAAACGTCAAAAGAGGAGGATAGACACCAGGGACCAATCCCAGAGAAAGAAGAAATGAATTTGACCATATCTTGTAATGCATTGATAGGAATTACCACTCCTAAAACTCTCAAGATATAAGGGCATATCAAGAAGAAAAAGGTGATAGTGTTCATTGATTCGGGTAGTACCCATAGTTTTATTCATTGTAAGATAGCCAAGGAATTTAATTTCTTCCTATATCCAACACCAGAGTGTCAAGTAATGGTTGCAAATGGAGGAACCATAAATTTCTCTATAGAATTCCATAATATCAAGCTCTCATGGGAGAATATGTCTTGAATAGTCCAATGCTTTCCATTCCAATGGGTGGTGCAGATGTTGTACTAGGATTCCAATGGATACAATCCTTGGGTACGACGACTTTTAAGTTTCAACAACTTTTCTTAAATGCTTTTTGGGAAGGAAAGGAATTTAAATTGAGGGCATCACAGGGAAACTGATAAAGATAATAAGCTCCAACAACATGACAGAGCTTCTAAAGATATAACAGTGGGGCGTAATTTCACAATTATGTTCACTAGAGGTTTCCACATCGAAATCATCTATTTCTCCAGATCTCCAAAATGTTTTGGAAAATCATTCCAAGGTATTTGAGACTCCCGAAGAACTCCCACCTATTCATGATCATGATCATGCTATTCATTTGATTCCAGGAAGTGTTCCCCCAAACATCAGTTCTTACAGATATCCATATGCCCAAAAGAGTGAAATTAAACTTATAGTTGTAGAAATGCTAGAGTTTGGTATAATTCAACCTAGTCAAAGTTCCTTCTCTGCTCCACTAGTATTGTTATACAATAAGGATGGATCATGGTGCAGGTGTCTAGATTATAGGGAGATCAACAATATTACTAATAAATATAAATTTCCCATTCATGTTATTGATGAATTATTGGATGAATTACATGGAGCAATTTACTTCAACAAGTTGGACCTTTGTTCAGGATATCGTCAAGTCAGAATGAAGACTAAATGCATTCCAGAAACAAAATTTAGAACTCATGAGGGTCATTCTCAATTTTTGGTCATGCCTTTTGGCCTTACCAATGCACGTTCTACATTTCAAGGTTTGATGAATTCCATATTCAAACCCTTCCTTATAAAGTTTGTGTTAGTATTTTTTGATGACATACTAATCTACAACAAGTCTTGGAAGGATCATGTTCAACACGTTGGCAGGGTACTCAAACTATTAGAGGAAACAATTATATGAAAAAAGATCCAAATGTTTCTTTATATTACAAGACCTGGAATATTTGGGTACTCAGTTAGCTCATCACTCATCTTGTCATCCTCAATATGATGGGTAAACTGATCTAGTGAACAAATGTTTGGAAGGATATCTTCATTTCTTTGTATTTGATAAATATTCGCAAGGGGTCAAGTGGTTTCCTCTTACTGAATGGTGGTATAACACTTCCTTCCATACTGCAGCAAAAATGACCCCATTTATGGCACTTTATGGATATCATCCACCATCCATCACATCATATTTAAAAGAAAATTCTAAGGTTCAAGTAGTGGAAGATCACATCGAGCATCAACAATAAGTTTTGAAACTCTTAAAGGATAACCTCACTTTGGTGCAAAATAGAATGAAACAACATGTAGATCAACATCGTAGCGAATGAAGTTTCGATGTAGGTGATTGGATATTTCTATGGCTATAACCACACAAACAAATGTCCCTCAAGCAAGCTAAGAAGGACAATAAATTATCACCAAATTATTATGGTTTGTACAATGTGTTACAAAATTTGTTACTATGGCATACAAATTGGAGCTTCCTGCAGCTTCCCTGGTGCACCCAATGTTCCATGTTTCATTCTTAAAGGAGGTTATAAGTGAGAAGAACCCAATTCAAACAATATTGCCAGAACTTGACGAGGAAGGAAAAATCATATTGGAACTGCAAGCATTCACAAAAAGAAGAAATTGAAAGTTATGAAATCAATCAATTTTAAAGTATCTCGTCTAGTGGAAGTACTTCCTTGCTAAATATTCCACGCGGGAGGATGACAACTCTATACAGAAGCATCCAAAACTACTCAAGCACTAAGGACAACACTTTTGAAGGAGAGGGGCATGTTAGGTCCCTAGACTACTAGTGTAATCCCTTATTATTATTAATGTAACCCCCTTATTGTATTATTGTGCCTATATAGTCCCCATGTTGTTATTATTATCCCCCATAGAAGCCCACTATTATTATTGTTGTGCCCCCACAATATTATTGTTATGTAGGATCTGATTGTATTAGGACGCCTTAGACTCCTATATATGGAAAGGGGGTATTTTCATTTGTATCATCCAAGAATTTTTCATTTGTGTAATGTAAAGGAGGTTTTCCCCTCGTAGAGGGTTATTTCTAAGTCGTTGATCTATCTTTTCTATAGTTTTGTGAGCTAGTTTCATAACATGCATTTCTTGTGCCATCACCAAACTAACTATTAATAGGCAAGACCTGTATACTCTTTTGTCTAATCTTAGGATGCCATAGGAATACATCTGCATGGTTTATATGTATGTCCTTCCTTCTACCAAGAATTTGTAACAACTATGTATTTGCGTCCATTGAATTTTTTCTAAAATGACCATATTAGCTACCAGCAAGAAGAATATCATAGAAAATGAAACTAACAAACTCTTGCTTAAATGAGTATGGGTACATTTTAGGGTTTTGTAGACATTTATATCAGATTGAGATACTAGGTTCCTAAGCACATTTTGGTCAATCCTTTGGTCATTGTTGGAGACCAAGCTCACTAAGTCGACTACATACCTCTTCTAGATTGATGGCGAGATAGAGGTCTCCAACAAGTTGATTGTGAACATACTACACACGTACAACTCTAAGCATCTACGAACATGAGATGGGAATATTCCATATGTGAAACAAAGATATAACAAAGCTTTCCATATCTTGATTGACGATTACCCCTTTCAAGTGGGCCTAGTATTTCAACCATTATGTCCCATTGATGTTGCACTACCGTTTACAACTGTATAGGAATAATATTCCCATGTTAAGTTAGAAGTTGATAAAGCTGCCAAAGTTTATTGAGTGCATTCAATACATATGCTAGCAGGTTTACAACATTTGGATAAAGCCAATTCCAAGTACAGACAATATCATGATCAACATTGGGTTCCAAATAAGTTTTAGGTGGGTGACAAAGTTTGGCTACATTTGCAAAAATAATGTCTTGTTGGAGCCCATCCGAAGCTTCGACCACTCCGATATGGGGCTTACACCGTCACTAAGGTCATGGGAGACAACTATTTCAGGCTCAATATTCCTCCATTCCTTAGCTTGCACCATTTATTCAAAGTGTAAGGCCTTCGACCATACTTTCCAACATTGTTTGACACATTAGACATCGATGAGCAGCTCACACCAACAGATCTCAACCCATACTACATTGAATAGGAAACAACTAATCAAATAATGAACATACAGATAAAGAATACTTGCAAACATAGGATACGACTCTATCGATTTGCCAAATCTACCCAACTCTTGTGCCAAGGCAAGTGGCTCACAAGGGACCAAGTTCATAAAAAATGTTCCCATCCCATGGAGGCACTCAATGCAATGGGGATCATTACTTCCTAAGAGTGGATAAATGGTTCAAGTTAATAATTGTGGCCACCCTTTTATTCCACTTGGATCGCCAACACTATTTTCTTTCAATTTACTTAATTGTAGCACAAATTTCTATTTTTAGCAAATTTTCAAGTCCTAAACTTCCAGATCCACTTGAGGATGAAAAATATGTTTTCTAGGAAAATGGAGAGACCAAAAAGTTCTAAAATGTATTTCACATATTCTTCATTTTTCTCCTCATGGATATCTTTGAAATGAGGTATTATTAGCCAAACAAAGACTCTATGCTAAAGCTAAAACCTTGGGAAGTTGGATATGGGCCTTACACCATCACTGAGGCTTTGGGAGACAATGATTTCTCACTCAATATTCCTCCATTTCTTGGCTTGCACCCTATATTCAATGTGGACCCCCTTCAACAATACTTTCCAACATTTCTGGACACACTAGACATTGATGAGAAGCTCACACTAGCATAGCTCAACCCAGACTACATTGAATAGGAAATAACTAATCAGATGATGGACACTAAGATAAAGAACACTTAAAAATACAGAATCCAATTGTATCTTGTTGTCAGCGGTGGCCAACACCTGCACCATGGTAAGTGGCTCACTAAGGACCAAGTTCAACAAAAGCTTTCCCGTCTCATAGAGGCTTTAAATGCATTGGGGGCCATTTCTTCCTAAGAGTGGGGGACTTATCTGAGTGGATATTGTTGGCCACTTGACTATTCCACTTAGATAACCAACACTATTTGCTTTCAATTTTTTTAATTGTAGCACAAATTTCTATTTTTGGCAGTTTTTTGGGTCCTAAACTTCCAAATCCATTTTGAGGACCAAAAACACATTTTCTAGGAAAATGAAAAGACCAAAAGAGTGCTAAAAATTGTTTCAAATATTCTTCTTTTGCCTCATCACAGATATCTTCAAAATGAGGTATTATGATATCCAAACATAGACTCTATGCTAAAGTTACAACCCTAGGAAGTTGGCAGTCCAACTTACACCAACAGGGCCCAAAACCTTTGCCGCTTATTCTCTTAGGGTTAAGGATTCACACTTGTTCTTTATGATAAAAAGGGCCCTGAACCTTATTGTAACATAGTTGACATATCTATTCTCAGAGATAAGTTACCATCACTCAATCTAGTTTGTTTCTATTCTGCATGTAAACAATTTTCAATATTTGGATCAATTAATTGAAGTTTAATTTTCATTATAACTCTTTCTTTTTACTTAAATATGTATTTCAGTTTGTTACTGCATAAATACAGATCGAGTGCAGTGACCAACAATTCCATAATCTTTGTATTTATTGTTCAAGTTGTTCACACCCATGAACATCATTCAAGAAAAGTTTCTAGCAATGACATTTCTTGCCCACTTTCCCAACAATATTCCACGTTTCTTAGAACCAATTTATTCATCTTACCAGTTACTGGAATTACTTTTCTTGTTACCTTTTTCATGGCTATCCTATTACCTTCCATTTATCTCTATGGACCGAACCAACCCAACTGGATATCATATTTTCCCTCTTTCCTTCATATGCTCTTAATTCATGAATTTATCTTCATTCGAGTCTTACATTACCTATTGGGTTCCACTCAACTCTTTGTGAGCTCCACTAGTTTACTCGTTCCCTAACAGATTACCAAGGTTACCAAGGAACAGATGGCAAGAATAAGAATAAAATGGAGGAAACATAGAAGTATAAACATTAATACAAAACCATAAACAAAGTGGCATGGCCATGCACAAATCAACAACCAAAATGACATATAAAACATAAAACCAATTGTGCAAAACCAAATACACAAAGCATTCAACAGACACAAAAAATCAATCCCCCATGAATTCTGATGTTTCCAATGGTTCATAAATAAAATATCAACTCGAGCCTTCTTCACGATTTGACATAAACCTCTTTTACCTTGTAATTCATTCCATTATGCTACCATGTACACACACACTTATTTTTGTGTTAATGGATATAAAAAAATATACCAGTTGTATGGCTCATTTGTATCAAGCATGCTACCCTACAACTACACACATCTCAAATCCAACACATAATGATCATATTTTGCAAATTTTTCAAAGCCCAAAATTTCCATGTATATAAAGATATCAGTTCAGACATATTTGTGCCCTTGTAGGATTAAGAGTGATATTTATTTATTTATTTACATTTTACCCAAGAGTTATTGGCATGAATTTGTTAGGATATTCCGACACATAGGAATATAGTTAAGTATATCTTGGTCTAGTATAGAGTTAGGTAAAGTGTGTTTCTTTACTATGTACTTTTGTAACTTACAATCTGACGGTCATGATATGTAGTGATCTGATGGTTCATTCTTTCCTCGTTATTACCAACACTTGATCCGTGGCTTAACACCCGATTGGTCCATGATCTCTATTTAAAGAGCATGGAGGGTCATTTGTAGGTTAACTGTTCACGAGAGAAGCTTATGTAAATTTTCATTCTTTTAATAATAAATTGTCTGAAGTGGACGTGTTGGCTTAGGCCGTGCACTGTTTCCCTCTTTGAGGGTTTTAACCACGTAAAAAATATTGGTGTATTGATTTGTGATCTATTTGTGAATGGTTTCCTTTGGTGTTTTGTCTGAGGAACTTACCCTATAAATTCCTACATGGTATCAGAGCTACTTCAGGGCCACGTCTGTTGGTGATCCAAATCTGAAGCCGGTAGAACTGCATCCGAATGTCGTTTCCTAGATTTGTTGTTTATAACTGGTTTCGGGTCGAGGGGACTGCTCTGTTGTGTTAGGAGTATCTGTTCCAGTGAGGAACCCCTTTCATTTCACGCGAAAAGGTTTCTGGTAGCCCTAGCTACGTCATTTTTAAGATCTAGAGGTATATAGTATTTATTTGCAGTTTCTAGTTATTTTCTCTCTGTTTATTAATTCGGTTTATTTAGCTTCTTTTTTATTACCGGATCTATACCTTTCACTTCTGTGTATGCTCTTTGCCCTGCGACTCTGTGAGATATGGGAAAATCAGAAACAGAGAGGAAGGATTTTTCTCATGCATATGCTCTTTTCTGTTGTGCCTTACTGTGATCTCGGAAAATCAGAAACATTGAGGAAAATATTTAGTTTCCGAGTAAAGCTAACTTTAAGCCGTAAGGTTTGTTTTTTTTGTATGTCCGTGTTGGGTTTTGTGTTTTTCTTTTGTAGGAAGAAAAAGAGCTTTCTTAAGCAAGCACGCAACCCAAAGCTTCAGTGACCAAAAAAAACAAAGCCCCCACCCCCCCCCTCTCTCTCTCTCAAAATTTTTGTTTAGCTCAATTGGTTCAAAGCTAATTTATGAGAGTAGAGGTCTTGGGTTCAATGGAAAAGAGGCATTTTTTTTCATTTCCGCACATTCCCACACTTCATCGGTGCCTTCATCAACTTTTCTTCAAAAAGCCATAACTTCTTCGTCCGGAAGCCGTTTTCAGAGCCGTTTTTTTTTAACTAGCCTAATTTTTCGAGATCTTTCCATTGGAACAATTAGTTTTAGTATATATAGCTTCATCTTCTATTAAAATGGAAAGTCCATGCTGAGTTATTCTTGATAGCACCAACTACCTCCAATGGCGGTCATACATTGTGGACTTACTTAGAAGTAAAGGTCTTTACAGAATAGCCTCAGGCCAAGAAACCAAACCGAAAGATGAAGATAAGGC
>APFE031737388.1:45658-67497 GCA_000404065.3 Pinus taeda
GGTCATCAAATCTTCCCTCAGTATTTGTTTCTCATAATGATGAAGTGAGCAAACTTTGGCATGAGTGATTTGGTCACTTAAACTATCGCTCCCTTCAAAATCTATGTAAAGAAAATATGGTGATAGGTCTTCCAATGGTATCTTGCAGAGACGATGTTTGTTCTGGATGTGTACTCGGAAAACATCATCGGGACTGTTTTGAAAAACGTGCCTCTTGGCACGCCTCAGCCCCTCTACAGCTTGTACATAGTGATTTATGTGGTCCACTTCTAGTTGTTTCCTTCTCTGGCTATAAGTATTTCTTAACTTTCATTGATGATTTCTCCAGACGCACTTGGGTATACTTCTTAAAACTCAAGAGTGAAGTATTTAACAAATTCTTGGCCTTTAAGACCTTTGTTGAAAAACAATATGGACATCAAATTCTTAAGCTAAGATCTGATAATGGCGGAGAATATGTTAAAAACGACTTCATCAACTTTTGCACTGAGAATGGTGTAGCTGAAAGGAAGAATCACACCTTAAAGGAAATGGCTAATTGTATGCTTCAATCTAAAGGACTTAGTCTTAATTATTGGGCAGAAGCAATTAACTGTGCAAATTACATAATAAATCGCACTCCTACTAAGGTTTTAAAGAATATCACTCCAGAAGAAGCATGGAGCTCAATTAAACCAGATGTGAGTCACTTTCCTGTTTTTGGAAGTGAAGCATGGGCCCATATTCCAGATGAGAAACATAAAGCTTTAGAACAGTGAAAAATGCATTTTTGTTGGATATTCTGAAGATGTCAAAGGATATAGACTTATTCCATTTAAGTCCAAAAATGTTATCATTAGAAGAGATGTAAAGTTTGATGAAAAATATCGGCCTACGAGCCTAGTTCGGCGAATGTGCCACCTCTCTCTATCTCTTCTACTTTTGAACATATTTCTTCTTCAAATGATGAAAGTGAGGATGAAAATCCTCCACCACCTTCTCAGGATCCTCCTTCAGCTCCTTCACTTCCAAAATCGGTCCGTGCTACTCGGGATGCAGTAGGTGATCTTACCAGTGATCCTACAGATCAGCGTTGTACACGTTCTCAATTCGAAAGAACCTCTTCTTTACTAGCTCAAGTCTCAGCGAATTATGATCCTAACACCTTTGTAGAAGCTTCAGGCCATCCAGATTGGGATGCAGCTATGAATGAAGAATATCGTTCATTATTGGAAAATGATACAAGGGATCTTGTTCCTCTACCAAAGGGACAAAAAATTGTTAGATGCAAATAGGTTTACAGAACCAAGTATGGACCAGATGGGAAAGCTGATAAACATAAAGCTCGTCTTGTTGCTAATGGTTTTTCACAAGTTGAAGGCATTGACTATACTGAAACCTCCTCCCCTATTGCCAAAATGAACTCTGTCTGCCTTGTTCTTTCCCTTGCTGCCTCTTTCAAATGGGAAGTCCATTAGATGGATGTTAAATGCACCTTCTTGCATGGGGACTTGCATGAAGAAATCTATATGGAACAACCTATTGGTTTTATACAAACAGACTCCAGTCTTGTATGTCAGCTTAAGAAATCGCTTTATGGTCTCAAGCAAGCTCCTCGGGCTTGGTATGCCAAAATGGATAGCTTTCTTTTAGAATCTGGCTTTTCTAGGTGTCATTCTGACAATACTGTCTATACCAAGAAAGTGGGCATGTCTCTTATCATTCTTGTTCTTTATGTTGATGATATTATCCTCACTGCTAGTGATTCCAACATTATCAACCTTGTGAAGTCCAGCCTTAAAAAGAAGTTTGAAATGACAGACTTAGGACAGTTACATTATTTTCTCGGTCTTCAAGTCTTGCCATCCAAGGAAGGTGTTTCCTTTTCCCAATCCAAGTATGCCTGTGATCTTCTATGCCATTTTCACATGGAAGACTCTAAGCCAGCTCCTTCAACCTTTCAGTCTGGAGTCAAACTCTCAGTCACTTGTACTTCCCCTGAAGTTGATGCTACCTTATCTAACCCATCTAACCCATACTCGTCCTGACCTAACCCATACTCGTCCTGACCTTTCCTTTGTTGTTGGCCTTGTTGCTCGGTTTATGCAAAAGCCACGTGAAAGTCATTGGAAAGTAGCTAAAAGAATACTTCGTTATGTTTGAGGTACAGTTCAGTTTGGAATTCATTACAGTGCCGAAGCATCTCCTCTATTGGTTGGTTTCACTGATTCTAATTGGGCTGGTGACCCTGATGATCGGAAGTCTACTGCCGGTTATGTGTTCACTCTTGGTTCAGGACCTATTACATGGGCTTGCAAGGAACAAGGTTCCATTTCGCTTTCTTCAGTAGAAGCAGAATATCATGGTGCCATAGGAGCTAGTAAGGAAGCCTTGTGGCTTCGTCAGATCCTATCAGAGTTTGGCTTTTAGCAGCAGCATCCGACTACACTTTGGTGTGACAATCAAAGTTCCATTCAACTATGCAAAGATACAGTCCAACATCAGCGTAGCAAACACATTGAACTACACATCCACTTCATCGGAAAGCTCATTCATGACCATGTTCTTGAAGTGCAATATTGTTAAACAGATGATCAAGTTGCAGACATCTTTACAGAGGCTCTCACAGAGGCGAAGTTTACTAAACTCCAATTTATGGTTGGAGTTCAGGAAGTTGTCACTGAGGGGGGATAGGCTCTAGTGCCTCCTTCCTTCTCCTATTGTGTCATATTTGTAAATCCTTCAATCCTATCCCAAGTTGTTCTTAAGGGGGGATGTTAGGATATTCCGACACATAGGAAATAAGTAAGTATAACTTGGTCTAGTATAGAGTTAGGTAAAGTGTGTTTCTTTACTATGTACTTTTGTAACTTACAATCTGACGGTCATGATATGTAGTGATCCAATGGTTCATTCTCTCCTCGGTATTACCGACACTTGATCTGTGGCTTAACACCCGATTGGTCCATGATCTCTATTAAAGAGCATCGAGGATCATTTGTAGGTTAACTATTCACGAGAGAAGCTTATGTAAATTTTCATTCTTTTATTAATAAATTGCCTGAAGTGGCTGCGTTGGTTCAGGCCGTGGACTGTTTCCCTCTTTGAGAGTTTTAACCACGTCAAAAATATTCGTGTATTGATCTGTGATCTGTTTGTGAGCGGTGTACTTTGGTGTTCTGTCTGAGGAACTTACCCTGTAAGTTCCTACGGAACGACTATTAGAATCTCTACCAAAATCACTATTATCACGTACTAAAATTGGCTTTCCAAAACTTTAGAAGAATCACAACCTTTATCCATGACCATGCTTTCAGAAGGTTCCAATTTCTTTGTTGAGCTCAACTACAAATTGAAACTAGCTAGGAAGCCAACCTCAACACATGGGGGCTTCACTTGGGGAGAAATACCATACCATGTACATTCATATTGGGGGATATATATTGACCAAAAAATGAAGTAATATATTGAGAATATAATAGGGAGTAAAGGGTATTTATATGTTGTGTATAAAAAATGGAGCTCAAAGTCAATGAAAAAAATATAAAGGGGTATAAAAAATGTTAATGAAAAAATGGATACCTACAATATCTAGTGAAGGTAGGGGGTTTTTAAATTGCAAAGGTGTATTAGGTTCGTATTGGTAGGGGGTTAAATAAAGTGATTTTTAGAGTTATTTTGCAATATGTAGTCAAATTAAGGGAATTGTTTAGTATGCGATGAATGCACGTGTTATGTCAAAGGTTCATCAAGTGAAGGCCCCATGCCTCAACATAATTAATTTAATTCAGTCTCTATACTGAGACCAAAATAGAAATTTTGAATTCAACTTTTATATCAAGGTTAACAACAAAAAGGCATCTCATAAAATTTGATTGTCATATGTAGTGGTATCATCCACATATTCAACCATGTCCTCATTATCTGAGTTGTATCACTGAGGGAACCCTCATCATGTGAAATGCTCTTAGTTCTTGATGAGTCAAGATGGATTCTAATATCGAAAATTCATTATTTGTGCCATATTCCTCAATTTATTTGTCCACTATATTGGCACAATAATCCATACAAACAAAATAAATATTTATTAAAGATAATGGTAAAACACAAGGAACTTCTGAATAATCCAAGATAAACTAAAAAATTCTGGTCTCAAAATTTTGTTAAATGCCATTAACATATGGAAAACAATAAAACTTCACTGAGGTTCTTTGCCTCTCATAACTTACAGACCATGGGATCTCCACATCCCAGCTAACATATAATGCATATGCCTATCATTCACTCGGTCAAGTGGTGCTTGTAGAGTGCACATCACGTAGGGTTTTTTTCCCTAAATCCATTATATCATATTCTTATTCTCATGCATGAAAGATCACATCACTCAATTAATAGTGATGGTGTTCTACGAATCATTAGGGGAATTTTGAGGTCTAAAATGGGCCTCCTATAAAAATGATAAAATAATAGTGAAAATAATAAAATAAGATTAGATTACATCATCAAATTTTAGAGGGGAAAAAGGAAAAACTATTTTTTGGACTCGTATTTTAAACTTATTTCCCTATGTCTTTACACAAATATCAAGCGGAAACACTCGTTGCATGCAAAATAAGATTCATCATCTAAGGAGTACCCATGTTGCATACTTTCGATGGACCCTACTAAATGAAAAATGTGATTGTAATCACATTTTTTCATGTATTTATCATTTTTTGTGTAGGAGGGTCCATCGAAAGTATGACGCATGTGTACTCCTTGGATGAGGAATTACAATTTTTATACAATGAGTACTCTCACTTTAAATTTGAGTAAAACCTTAGGGATATAAGCTAAAAATACACATTCAAAGAGTAGTTTTATTATTTTATTAATTTTTAATGGTGAATCATCCCCCACACTTGACATCATCATATTGAATCCTATTGGTTTTTATAAAGTTTATTTTGGTCGTACATTTTTATTAGGAGGCCCATTTTATACCTCAAAATTCCCATAATTAACCATACTCACCGCCTTGCATGTTGTTTGGTAACTTAAAGAAGATGATAAATCTCCAAGGTCACAACCACTAGTCATCAAAATCTCTAAGATGCCAACTAGTAAGAACATTAATTGTCGAGGAATTTATAAAAATAATATGTCAAACATCATTGCAACTAATATTCAATCAATCAATCACATACCAACTTTTAACATGTAAACAATAGTCTTATTAATTTTTTGAAAATTAACATGAAACCCCCTTTTTGTAGGCATGCTTTCATTGATCTTCAATGATAGAACCTATCCAGTTCAAGTGTTGAGCCTGGATGCTTTGCTACCACTCTATGAAAACACCAGCTCCTAATCCCACCTGATAACAATGGTTAGAAGTAGGTGGTTATTATTCTGACCTAAGAACCAAGGTAGCATTATGGAAATGAAGTATAAAAATTTTGATCTTTTCAACTTCCTTAAAACTTCAAATGGATTACCTCATTATTTTCATCTCATTAAGAGGGTTACAAAAATGTAAATTTTTCCCTGAGCCAGCTACCAACCTCCAAATTGAAAGCTATGTCCATTTCAAATTTAGTGCCACATCATGCATCCACCATGTGGCCTCCACATAGCCCAAAATGGCACTAACGTGGCTATCCTACGTAGTCTCATCGTTTCCACTTCACATTGGTATATTAATTGTCAACTTATTCATGTTTGAGGTCATAATGCATATATGAGTCTATGTATAAGCTACCAACTAATCCATTCTCCCACGTTGATGATGTAATAACTATAAGTAGGTACATGCACTCGAAGACACATCACACTAAAGATAACCATCTCAGAGGTTCCTCTTAGCCCACAGAGTCGTTTCCTTCAAGAAGTGTTCTAACAGATATCCATTTCCTCCACTAGACATTTCCTCTAAAATGTTGTTGAACCAGCCATCCCATCGATCCCAGAAGAGTTCTTGCCAATAAAACTCTCTACTAAGACCCCTTGTTGCCAACACTATTTCTTCCTAGAGGAACTCTCACCGAGAACCTTTCCCCACATGTGAAATTTCATTTCCTCCAATAAGAGTTCTCACTGAGATCCTTCTCCATTGAGAACTCTTGCCACCAACATTTTTTCTTCTGAAAATAATTCTTGTTGAGAGCTTCTCTAGTTAGAACCTTTCCTATTGATGTAGTTTCTCCGGAGAATAGTTCTCACTGAGAACCATCCTCACAGAAATTTGGATTTTGTTTCAAGGTTCCACATGTCTAATTTGAAGGCTCTCTGTCATGGTAACCATCCAACAATATATAAAAAATAACAATACCCCCCATCCCCACTAACATCACAAGTGGGGTAGGGGTGGGCAGGGGGTTGCACTATTGTCAATAGCCATCTATTATCCAATTTAATCTTGATCATCCAAGAGATAGAGCTTCTGCATCGGTCATTAATGTGAGTTAATTGTCAACTTGTTCATGTTTGAGGTCATAATGCATATATGAGTCTATGTATAAGCTACCAACCAATCCATTCTCCCACGTTGATGACGTAATAACTATAAGCAGGTACAAGCCCACTTGAAGACACATCACACTAAAGATAACCATCTCAGAGGTAATACCTCAGAGGTTCCTCTTAACCCACAGAGTCATTTCCTTCAAGAAGTGTTCTAGCCGATATCCATTTCCTCCACTAGACATTTCCTCTGAAATGTTGTTGAACCAGCCATCCCACCAATCCCAGAATTGTTCTTACCAAGAAACCTCTCTACTAAGACCCCTTATTACCAACACTATTTCTTCCTAGAGGAACTCTCACCGAGAACCTTTCCCCACATGTGAAATTTCATTTCCTCCAATAAGAGTTCTCACTGAGATCCTTCTCTATTGAGAACTCTTGCCGCCAGCCTTTTTTCTTTTGAGAATAATTCTTGTTGAGAGCTTCTCTAGTTAGAACCTTTCCTACTAATGTAGTTTCTCCTGAGAATAGTTCTCACTGAGAACCTCTCTATTGAGAACACTTGTTACCGATGTAATTTCTCCGAGAATAGTTCTCACTGAGAACCCTCCTCACACAACTTTGTATTTCGTTTCAAGGTTCCACGTGTCTGATTTGAAAGCTCTCTGTCATGGTAACCATTCGACAATATATAACAAATAATAATACCCCCCATGCCCGCTAACATCACAAGTGGGGTAGGGGTGGGCACGGGGGTTGTGCTATTGTCAACAGCCATCTATTATCCAATTTAATCTCGATCATCCAAGGGATAGACCTTCCGCATCAGTCATTAACATGAGTTCATATGGGTTATGAAGCTTGGCCGTTGGGTCTCATGCTCTCATCTCTTCTGAGTTCTCATGGTTATATTGTGTATTTGGTATAAGGTTATTACATGGAGAATTTTGTGTACATGACATTCTTAGTATGATGCACATCTGACATAAAAAGGAAATTTTCAAACCATACAAATGGAACACAAACAAAGCTACCGACACCCATCTTTCCCATCTTTCCCATTTAATGACACCCTTATTTTTATGATCGATCGATGAAATGACAAGTGAAACTAACCTTCAAGCACGTTCAAATTCACCATCAAATTTCTATTTATAGAATGATGAATCATCCTTGTTTTTGTGCAATGTTAAGGGAATACCATGCCACTACAAGAAATACTATAAACAACCCTCTAAGAGGTTCCAAAAATACAAGAGTTTTCAGCATAGAAAACAAGTCCTTGAGTTATAGATTACATCAAATTGCTTGAGGGGTTTTTCAAGATTATGAAAAAACACCCATTTGATTATATGATCAACACCTTTCAAGGAAAAATTTCGATTTGTTTCCCAAATGATTGTATTTTTCTTCTTAAGACTCCAAATTACCCAAACATAACAATTCTTCACAACGATGACCAGAAAGGAGGATGGATGCAGTGAATACTAATAAATGAGTTCTAACACTAAACCTTATTTCAAGATATAATTGCTACATTTGAAGCATCTTGCAATTCTACACAAACTCCACCATCAAACACAATAAATACACTTACAATCTCACTACTCTGATATGGGTGCAATAATAATGATGATTGAGGCTCCCTTGATTTTTCAGCTCATTAATGTGATTAATATATTACAAAGACAAATATTTATCTATGAATAGAACGATAACATAAATTTTAGAGAAACCTTTATGAGTATAATTCTATCGATATTAATAGAACCCTAATCTTATTATAAACACAACACCAAGAATTTGTAGAGTAGAGTATTTATCAATCAAGAAATGAATCTTATCATACACAGCCCATATGCAAAAATCATGCCTAATCCAGGAACACAAAACCTAGTCATCAAAGCATGTGAGACGCTCTCACAAAAAATATGTAGAATAAGGCTTATTTATGTTTAAGTGGAGAAAATAGAATACATACCCAAGAACCTGGGCATACATTATTGGAAGACTTGGAGCAACATCTATGTGAAATGGACATGCCAATAGGGCTAGAGAGGAATAAATACATCTCCGATATTCTACCAAGAGCATAGACATTTCTAGCAAGAGCTTGAACATTCAAAACAAGATTATTTCTATACAATATGAAGGAATTTGCATGTTGATTACAGTTAGAAGGTAACCATTGCATGCACATTTTTTGGATTATAATTTAAGATGGACACCATGACTGTAACCAACTCCTCAAACATGAGTTTATCATATTGACTGAACACCTTAAAACCAATGTCAACAACATACCCATCAAATTTTATAAGCAATAAAGTACAAACCATGACTCATACAATGATAACATCGGTTCAAGTAAGAAATGTAAGCACCTATTGATTGTCATTGAAAAAATGAGAGAACTTATCTTGGAATCTATTGGGAAATAGAGCTTGGGGACACAAACTCTACTGCAGGGAGCTTGACTCTTTGGATCCAAGGAGAATTTAACTGCGCCTCATGAAAGAAAGATAATAATTTGATAAGAGTTCAACAACTAGACTACCCATCAAAACTTGCCATTTAACCAATTTTTTATTTGCTAAAATAATATAATAAATTGATTCATTACAGTGACAACTTAAACGATCAAATTAACAAATAAAATTGATTATAAATACTAACACTTTCAGCACTTTTAGGTTAAGTGAATGGATTATTGACCATATAACACCAAAATTGGTAACTAATTAATATAAATGACATTTTCAAAGATATATTCATGATATTGATTAAGGATGGCAGAAAACATTTGAACACAGTGACTATCTCATTTGTGAGCAATGATGGGTTCATTGATTCCTTCAGCGATTTCCCTTATTGCTTTATGCAGAAAAGTGCCATCAAAACCATGATTTATAGTTTTTAATTTATCGTCCATATGCCACCCTAAGGGCCATTGAAGCGTATCCTTTCTGTCTCAACTTTCCATCCTATGGCAACATTCAATTTATAATTATTGTAATCTCAAATCATAGTCTAGAATACTATGTACGAGTTATGTAAATACGAGATATTATTCCAGAATTATATTTTCTTTTAGGAGATACATTTCTAAATGTTAAAATAATGACCATTTACAATAGGTAAATTTCAACATTTCTAGTGTATACAAAAGCAAACATATCTTCTCAAGCTAAGTGGATCTTCCAATTCATGGTTGAGTAGTGGTTTCCTAATTATAAATAAGATTATGCGGAAAAAAAATATGACATATCCATCCTTTGTTATATGGAAAAACGTTCAAATACAAAAATGCATAGAAAAACCAAAGAAAAGAACAGAGAATTGCACAATTGAATTGAACTCACCCACCTATAGAACTTTGGTACTAGGATTGGGAGAGGTCATATGTTCTAATTTCTAATGGAAATTGGTATAGCATTTCTGGACAATTTGTGTAAATGAATTGAACTTACTCACCTATAAAAATTTGGTACTAAATTTGAGAGATCTTATATGTTCCTTCCAATGGAAACTGGTATCCATGTATCCACCCCTTGGGCAACCTAGTAAAAACAGAATTTCCTTTGTTGCTATATGATATTGCACCATACTCTCACTACCTCTCAGCATAAACCATATGGTATCCTTACCATCTCCTACGACAAGAAAATCTGTGCCCTCTGAGGATTTGATCATGTCTTCTATCGATTCATCCTCGAGAATATCGATCATTTCCCACTGTCTTTCTTAAAATCTCCATATACCCAGTGAAAAATGTTGGACTATGGGAATCTTTCCATACATCCCTTTTACAAAGTCATTTTCCTTCCATCTTCCCACCAATATAAACCTAGACACAGACAAATATTTCATTAAATAACACAGACAAAGATTTCAATAAATGATTGTTTTAATATATAGATCTCCTCCAGAATAGGATTGAATGTGTGCATGTGATAACTTGCCGCTTTGTTGAACCAATTAATAAATACCTTTGAGTCCCCAACGATATGGATGTGACAAATTTCCTTTTTAATGACAAACAACAAAATCAACTTCAAACTCAAAAGCTCTGCAAAATTATTTGTGTCTTGACCCAAACCACATTTCACAATGAAAGAATGATTTTATGATATATGAAGAACAACCCCTCCCCTACAATTCCTTTCGGAAAGAGAGACACCATAAAAATATGCCTAGGGATAGGTAAAGCCAATAGATTCTTATGTTATGATATGCGAAAGAGGAGGGAGCCATAATCAAATATGAGGGAATAGATAGCCAAAGTATGAGCAACCGATTTGTCATGGAAGACCTTGATATTCCATGCTAACCAAGTTCTCCATGAGATAAGCAAAAGAAGAGATCTAAGGTTCTTTGGATTGATAATATTCCACCAGGATTTCCATGCTGAGAAATATGATTGACCTTGCCATTGGAATGTGAAGCCCAAACAATTGTGAATACAGGACCAAACAACTATAGCAAACAAGCATATGAAGAAAAGATGATTTATAGATTCCACATATTTTTTGCATAATTGGCACCATCTTGTTGGGTGTGGAGCCTTATTGTCTTCTTTATTCAAAGGTATCATTGTGTTGGACCCCAGTTCATAATGGGAGAGCAACGCCGCCAATTGTTTGCACGCTTCCAGGGGGTCGACGACGACTCTTTAGAACCCACCCTCGGAAGGGTTCAGGGGAAGCGCCCCTGAAGCTAAAAATAGATGTAAAGTTTCCTTGTAAAATGTTGTAATTTCATAGTCAATCTGGGTCATTCATTAGGCGTAAATAAGAGGGTAGAAGTCATTTTTAATTTATGGTTTTTTTCCCTAGAAAGCAACCCTTCACTATATATGATGGAATTCTATTACGCCTATGTATATGTGTATTCTGAGTGAGAACGAGGGGGGAGATTATGTGAGGACGAAGAGGCAATTAAAACATATCTGTTGTAGGTTGTATCTCTGTTGGCCCTCAATTTTGGTCTATTTTTGCTTAAGGAAACTTACTTAATCGTTATATTTTCCATCCATTTTCCATCACATCCATCTCATTTTGAAGTATTTTATGCATATTCAGGTGTTTAATTTTAATTTTTCAATTTCTAGAAGTTTTTATGAAAATTGAGTTTCAAATGCAATTTCGGATTGAATCAGAAATTCTCGTAATAACTATTTGGATGACATGTTTGTAGGAAACTTGGGCTTGATTTGGATGCATGAACGGAAAGCTTGGGAACTAGGACTGAAGTAAATCCACTTGGTTCGGTCAAAACAAGCTTTATTAGGCTCGGTCAAGGTTGGTCAAACATGACTAGTCGCCAGAAAATCCCTAGGAAATAGGGCAGTTTTGAGATTTTATGGGATCGACCATATTTCTTGGAATGAATTAGATGAGTTTGAATTAGATAGGTGCATATGAGTAGATATGATTGTTAGAAATATTATATATCAGTTTGTTTCACAAAATCTCTATTTAAAGCCCAGACTTTGATGGCTTATGGGTGTAATTTATATGTAACTTTTGTATAATTTTATGCTGAGACACTTTGGATTTGGAAGTTAATTTGAAGAACATGTTTCATTTGAATTTGCTGTTCATGCTTGGTTGATTTACTGAAGTTGTTGCAGGTAATATTTCTTCTAGTGTGCAAGGCAAGGGTGGAGGGCCCCTACACCAAGCTAAGTTCACTTCTTGGTTCAATTTTCATAATTTTCATGGATCAGTTCTTGTTTCAAATATATTTAGATGTGTGATGTTTGTTAAATGAATATTGGTTTAATTCTAATCTACATATGAAGGGACACACACGAATTTAAGTTAAATTCCCCTTCTATTTGATCTTGAACTATAACTGAATTTCATTCTCCATTTCTTATTCGAAGTTATTTCTGGATTTTTGATTTGAAGCAATGGTGATTGTGATATAGTAGGATTGTGAAGAATGAAAATCTGGACCTCCTTAGTTAGAATCCTCTTCTTTTACATATTCTACATCATAAACCATTGTTAATTAATGCTCTTAGATTTATCTTCATGAAGGCAGTATTCTAGGGAAGGACAACCTGGTTCTCTTAAGTTAGGACCCTATTCTCCCATATATTACATCAATGAATTAGAAATTGTCAAAATAGGTTTATCTTTGTAACATGTACTTCTTTAAATCTTCAAATTTTATCTTCTAAACTTGATTACATCTGATGTCCATATACCGTGGATTTGCCTCGATGTTTTGCAAACTCGGATTGATAATTAAATACATGTCTTAATTTATGTTAATAAATTAGCCCAACATTTTGGCACCATTGTCGGGGAGGCAATTATCAGCATAGTCAAATAGAAGATAAAGAAAAAAACTAAAAAATTAGTTAAGATACATTTCTCTTAGTTATGTTTCTCTATGCCTAGAAATAGAGATCCTAAAATTAGATTCCCACAACAAAACCCTCAACAAAAAATAAAATAAAATAAAAAACTACAAAACCCATTTTCAACGACAACACCTAAAAGATGATCTTAAAGAATAGGTTACAACACTACTCCATTCTTCAAAATGCTTTCTCATCAAGTCTTTATGATCAAATACATTTTCATGTCCAAAAAATGATTAAAGTATATTTTTCAAATTTGGATATGAGTTTACTTATGATCTTGTTACGAAAATGGATACACTGGAAATTCTCTTATACTTGAGAGAATGAATTATTTTTCTAAAATAGAATAGGATAGGATAGAATAAATAAACAAGTAGAATGAATTCACAATAAGACTTCCATAATAAATTTGTTTCAAACTATTTTTCAAGTCATTGTTCAATATTCATTTGAAAGGACTACATGGCAATGCAGTAAGAACAAGCATATTTTGGCTAACCATATATGATCATTCTGAAATCATACATATATCTTGAAATCTAGTTTTGGAATCCATTTTGAAGTTTTCAATTTATATCACAAATAAAAATGCGATCAAAATCAAAACCAGGTCTCAAGTGAAATGTTGAGGACAGAGTTAGTACAACTTATATTTGAAGTGTCAAATGGAAACATTTTTATCTAAAATTCATAGGGAAGATAGCCCTTGGAATCTAGTTTCCAAATAAATTTGAATCACTTCAATCAAGTATCATAAGAAAAAGTTATTCTTGAAATACTAACTGCTTGTCGAAAAATATGCATGGTGACAATTCTAGGTCTTGACTGTTCATTGGCATCTTCTTATAAAAACTTGTTTATATGGGAGACATATATGTAAATATAGTTTAAGACGCAATTTGAATCATGCCATTTGGAGGTGAAATGAAAAATGTTATGCCACATTTAGTAACTGCCTGTCTTGAAAACAGTATAGTAAAACACTGCCTCCTAGGTCTGTTCATCACCAATTTTGTGATATCAAGACTAAGAAGTTTTAAAAACGGTTTCTACTAGAAAGATAAAAGTGAATCTAATTTAATCTCCAAGTGGAAGCACATTGATCCGATCTTTATCAAAGAAGTTACACTTCAAATAGTGACTGTTGGTCTAGTTAACAATTAACAAGCAGTTCTATCAAACATGGCACTCCTTATAATTTTTACCATATTATTTTAAACCATTTTGAAAACTTGTTTATACTGGATTTCTCCATATGGATTCACTTCAACTTATATTTCGAATCACTCTAATTCGATATAAAACAAATATTCTATAAACAAAATACCGCTAGGAGGTCTAGGCTGGCCACGATTCCTCAAGGGGTAAATAAATGCATTTTGTTTGTATATCATCTTTGGACTTGTTTTCTAGGTAATGCTTGTTGATTTACATATATATTGGAATAAGAGAGACTGTACATCTCTCTTCCTCCATCACCTAATGTTGTATTGCAAGCAAGTGCTATGTTTTTTAAGGTCATAGGAAGAATGAAGCAGTGAACTCCATGGATGAAGTAATTTTCAAAGTCAAATTCATATTCCAGAATATGAATACAAATTTTCAAGTCAAAGCAAAGTGAAAATTAACTTGATTTTGAGTTCATTCAATGAAACTCAAACTCTTGAATCTTGCTCTTCGATGTTGACCAACAACACCAACAAACCCTACAACATGATCGAGATCAGTGCAAAAAGACATGAAGATAATCATCAGAAGAAGCAGTCAAGTTCAATACTATGTCAAGTCACATCAATCTCCAAAGAAGTCTTTCATATGCCATATTTTTCATGATTTCATCCATCATCCATATTGTATGTTAAGCTCCACGACCATGCATGTTGAAGTCCAGACTTATTATCTATCCATTTACTACTAAATCATGACTTCAATATAACCTATTTTCATAAGCTTTTCATACTTCCCTAATCCATTACACCCCACCTCCATCTAGAAAAGGGAAAAAATAGAAAAATAGAAAAACATCGAAAATAATAAAGGATTTTGGTTGTGAAAATCCACAGAAGTGGCACAATACAAACTCGAATTAATATGGGAAAACCAACTTGTTTGGCCAATATGAATTCTCTATTTTGTTTTACCATTTCTTCAGTTTGACTTTGCAGGAATCATCCTCCAAAATAAACAGGACATGAGGACAAGTCTTCCCATCAGCAAGGGGGAAGGTCACAAAAGAAACTTAGTTGTGCAGCTGAATTGACGACGGAACTTGTATTGTTGGCAGTTGGGACCTAAAATATTTTTGAAAACAATTGCAGAGGGACCTAAAATGTTAGCAAAAACATGTATATATTGCATAAAAATGTACATGATAGAAGGGACCTGAGTTATCATGAATCAATTGCAAAGGGACCTGAACGACATCAATAATCAATGGACTAGAATCAATGAAGAATGTAGAACAAAAACTATAAATAAGCTCTATGTTTCTATCTATCTATGATATTCGAACAAGAAAACTTCTTCCAATATTGTTAAAGAACATCAGCATTCATCCAATACTATCATGGAAGTACAAGTATAGTAAGTGCACAATTTTTCTCTTGTAAATTCAAATTTTTGTAGAAATTTTTAGACTTTGTTAAAATTGAGTTAATACCTGAATGCATATTCATTACATTACCTTCATCCTATATCCATTATTTTATACCCATTATCCTATATTCTACATTTACATTTACCCTATACATATGTACATCTTATATTTCATTCTGTAACCTTAATATTCCTTAACCCTTATATCCTACATTCCCTTAATATATTTCATATTCATTTCATAACCCTAAACCTAAGTATATAATCTTAAGTACTTTTCCTCTAAGCAAAAGGGATCAGAAGAGTGCAACATGATGGAACCTGCACAAGGAAATCAAACATTCAACATGGAGATAATTTTAAACATGACCTTCGTGGTCATTTTAAAATTATGAGAAATTTTTAAACAAGGGAATATATGCGCATTTTGTAAAATAATACAAAAAGGAAATGTATTAAGCATAAAATCTTTGACTGCATGACAAAAGTGGCAAACTATGCAATAATATTAGAATATAAAGGTAGGGCATATAATTACAACAAGCTTGCAACCATTGAAACAATATGATTTCAAAATACATGGTTCATATTATGGGTAGTGGCATCAATGCAAACTAAGTTATGATGCACTCAGCACATCATAAACTTGCATGTCAAGGTGGCAATGGTTGATGCATTCAACAGTTCAACGGATGGTGCATTGGCAGGGCCGTAAACAGTATAGGAGGACAACCATGACAGAATGGAAACACGGGTTCAAATAAATCAAATATAACTTGTGCTAAAGTCATAACAACAAATATGAATGGTGTCGACAGCACGGTGCAGATAATTGCAAACGGTTCCAATTATTAGTTCGATGGTATATGCGTGGCACACCAGTCAAAAGGACAGAAACCAAATAAGTGAAATGGTCAAAATGTTTAAAAAAAATCAGAGAAATAAGCCATGTTCCATTCTGGTCAGAGGACAATAAACAAAATGATTAAAACATTTTTGAAATAGCAAAAATAAACACTGTGCGTTCAACAGAGAAGAGATCTGCCATTGTTGAAATCCAGAACCATAAATTTTTTTGGCCATCACAGCTGATTGAGGCTCAGGAAAGATGGTAGATGCGATTGGCAAGCAGTTGAGAGAAGAAAAATGTTTTGACAGCGGAGGAGAGGATAAAAATAATTGATTCCGTGCAGAGATAAGTAGGTATTATAATAGTGCTATTTGGTTGCCCAAAATCTCGTGGATATTTCAGGTAAGACAAGATTTGATTTGCTTCTATTTTGAAGAAGATCGTAGAGGAAAAGTCGGGATCATGATCGCCGAACTCTTTGTTAAGGACTGCCTGTCATTCAAATTACTATTTCTCTATTTGTGGCACTAGTCAGCAAATAAGAGTGTTTATGGAGTGTCTATTATTTATTTAAAAATCTATTTGTGCTCTAGTGGGAAACGATATGCAACGCAGGATAATTGGGACAGAAACAAGGGAATCATGACACTTCAACACATAAGGTAAATTGATTTAACTTCTCCGGAAAAATCACCAAGTCTTCAGCTAAAACGAAGTGTTTATAAGTAAAGTTTAATGCACAAGCAGTGGTTAATAAAACTATGACATAGTTGGAGATACACATTTTGTTAAATGTAGGAGGTAGCAAAACAAAATGAGCTTGGTTGTGCATGAAAACTCTTCCACGAGAATTCAAAACAGAGTTTTTTCATAAATTTTGATTGCACGAAATGAGGAATTTCTTGTAGTTTTGAAACATGTAGCCTTTGTAAAACATATTGCCAGCCAAGTTTACAACTATACTTGTTCATTTTTATTTATCAGATAGTGTGATAGGTGTTTCAGTTTGATTGCATGAAAGAATTGGTCAATAAAAATAGAGTTTAGTTTATAAGTTTATATTTGAGTGCGCAGAGCCAAAATTACATTGACTTTCATATGTCGATTGTATAAACAGTGCAGTGATTTATATTGGTCATTGGATAGTGAACTGTGATATGTTGATGCAGTGTCTTATATTGGTCATCGAATGATGAAGGGTCACAGTTATATACAGTGCTGAAGATTAGTTATTGAATCTCGGTTTGCATGAATAGAGCAGAGTGTTGATAAACTACAAAAGAGAATTCTACATCAGAGACAAATGAGTTTTTAAATTTTGATGAAACAGAGAATATAATATAAGAAGTGGATTAATAAAAACATGTTTATTATGTTTCTTTAATCTTTCTATATCGAAATTTTGTGTTTGTGAACCCAGTAAGTTCATATTTTTTTGAGGATTGGTTTCATCTCTTTGTTAAGGGCATTAGAAAAGAGATAAGAAGGATATTGGAGAAGCATTTGAAGAGAAATTGATTTCAAATATGACGATCATGAAAATTTTATTCAGTTCCAAAAAGGCATTTCGATTTTTGAAAGCCACTATTTTTCGTTGCCTATTTCTGAGTAAAATAAAATGAAATTTGAAAAACGAAAACATGGGATTCTTCAGAATGAGCCAAATTAGGCTCTACGTGCTTAGTTTTCTCAAATTCATTTCTATTTGGGATATTTTTATGGTTCTTTTGACACATATTTTGGAGATTGCATGGGTAAACCAATGGCTAAATTGAAAGTGAATGCCCAGACATAAAAAAATCTGCTTCCTTTAGTGAGATGTAAGAGCAATTGGATATTGGATCCTTTGAGTAAAATTGTTGATATTGCTAATTTGAGAGGGATACGAATCCTGTGTCAGAATGTATTGTGAAATTCAAGTTTTATTTGTTGTCTTCTCTGAAGCTGCTCATCCAGAATGATATATTGGCATTTTATCATTAGAGGAGGAATAGTGTAATGTTTTTGAATTTGTATGTTGATGGTGAAACCTCATCACACATCGGAGACATTCTTTATCCCATCAATCCAGAATACATAGCCCAAGCCATAATTTTTCCATTGATAGGTAAAGAATGTCATCTACAAGAAAAGAGTAGAAGTACATCAAGGCATAGATATCCTTTTACAGGTACCTCAAGAGAAAGTTTCATCTTCAAATTTTAGAGCCACAGGTATATCAGCAGGCCAGTTAGCATATAGAAGTAAAAGGTTAAAATTAAGGAACAAGCATGAGGACATGCTTGAAGATCAGTAAGGAAGAGATGTTGGCCCTCAGTTTTGGTCTATTTTTGCTTAAGGAAACTTACTTAATCCTTATATTTTCCATCCATTTTCCATCCCATCCATCTCATTTTGATGTATTCTATGTATATTTAGGTGTTTAATTTTAATTTTTTAATTTCTAGAAGTTTTTATGAAAATTGCGTTTCAAGTGCAATTTTGGACTGAATAAGAAATTCTCGTAATAGCTATGTGGATGACATGTTTGCAGGACACTTAGGCTCGAGTTGGATGCATGAATGGAAAGCTTGGGAACTAGGACTGAGCTAACTCCACTTGGCTTGGTCAAAACAAGATTTATTAGGCCCGATCAAGGCTGGTCAAACATGACTAGTCACCAGAAAATCCCCAGGAAATAGGGCAGTTTTGAGATTTTATCGGATTGACCTTATTTCTTAGGATGAATTATATGAGTTTGACTTAGATAGGTGGATATGAGTAGATATGATTGTTAAAAATATCATAGATCAGTTTGTTTCACAAAATCTCTATTTAAAGCACAAACTTTGATGGCTTATGGGTGTAATTTATATGTAACTTTTTGTATACTTTTATGCTGAGACACTTTGGAGTTGGAAGCTAATTTGAATAACCTATTTCATTTCAATTTGTTTTTCATGCTTGGTTGATTTACTAAAGTTGTTGTAGCTGAGATTTCTTCAAGTGTGCAAGGCAATGGTGGAGGGCCCCCACACCAAGCTAAGTGCACTTCTTGGTTCAATTTTCATAGTTTTCATAGATTAGTTCTTGTTTCAAATGTATTTAGATGTGTGATGATTGCTAAATTAATATTGATTTAATTCTAATCTACATATGAAGGGACGAATTTAAGTTAAATTCCCCTTCTATTTGATCTTCAACTAAAACTGAATTTCATTCCCCATTTCTTATTTGAAGTTATTTTTGCATTTCTGGTTTGAAGCAATGGTGATTGCGATATACTAAGATTGTGAAGAAGGAAAATATGGACCTCCTTAGTTATAAGCCTCTTCTTTTATATCTTCTTCATCATAAACCATTGTTAATTAGTGCTCTTAGATTTATCTTCATGAAAGTAGTATTCTAGGGAAGGACAACCTGGTTCTCCTAACTTAGGAGCCTCTTCCCCCATATATTACATAAATGAATTAGAAATTGTTAAAATAGGTTTATCTTTGTAACATGTACTTCTGTAAATCTTCAAATTTTATCTTCTTAACTTGATTATATCTGATGTCCATATACTGTGGATTTTCCTCCAAGTTTTACAAACCCGGATTGATAATTAAATACTTGTGTTAATTTATGTTAATAAATTAGCCCAAAATTTTGGCACCATTGCCGGGGAAGCAATTATCAGTATAGTCAAATAGAAGATAAACAAAAACACTAAAAATTTAGTTAAGATACATTTCTCTTAGTTATGTTTCTTTATGCCTAGAAAGGGAGATCCTAAAATTAGATTCCCACAACAAAACCCTCAACAAAAAATAAAATAAAAATAAAAAAACTACAAATTCCATTTTCAACGACAAGATATAAAAAATGATGTTAAAGAATAGGTTTCAAAACTACCCCATTCTTCAACATTCTTTCTCATCAAATCTTTATGATCAAATAAGTTTTCATGTCCACAATTTCATTAAAGTATATTTTTCAAATTTGGATATGAGTTTGTTTATGATCTTGTTACGAAAATGGATGCACTGGAAATTCTCTTATACTTGAGAGAATGAATTATTTTTCCAAAATAGAATAGGATTGGATAGAATAAATAAATAAGTAGAATGATTCACAATAAGACTTCCATAATAAATTTGTTTCAAATTATTTCCTCAAATCATTGTTCAATATTCATTTGAAAGGACTACATGGCAATGCAGTAAGAGTAAGCATATTTTAGGTAACCATATATGATCAATCTGAAATCATACATATCTCTTGAAATCTATTTTTGGAATCCATTTTGAAGTTTTCAATTTATATCACAAATAAAAATGTGATCAAAATCAAAACTAGGTCTCAAGTGAAATGTTGAGGATAGAGTTAGTACAACCTATATTTGAAGTGTCTAATCGAAACATTTTTATCTAAACTTGATAGGGAGGATAGCCCTTGGAATCTAGTTTCCAAATCAATTTGAATCACTTCAATCAGGTATCATATGAAAAAGTTATTCTTGAAATACTAACTGCTTGTCGAAAACTCTGCATGGTGGCAATTCTAGGTCTTGACTGTTCATTAGCATATTTGAAATACCAAATCATCTCCTTTTAAAAACCTATTTATATGGGAGATATATATTTAAGTCTAATTTAAGACACAATTTGATTCATCCCATTTGGAGGTGAAATGTAAAAAGTTATTGCAGATTTAGTAACCGCATGTCTTCAAAACAATATAGTAAAACTCTGCCTCCTAGGTCTGTTCATCACCCATTTTGTGATACAAACCTAAGAATTTTTAAAACATGTTTCTACTAGAAATATAAAAATGAGTCTAATTTAATATCCAAGTGAAATCACATTGATCCAATATTTATCGAAGAAGTTACACTTCAAATAGTGATTGCTGGTCTAGTTAAAAATTAACAAGTAGTTCTATCAAACATGGCACTCCTTATAATTTTGACCATATTATTTTAAACCATTTTGAAAACCTATTTATACTGGAGGTAACCATATGAATTCACTTCAACTTGGCTTTGGAATCACTATAATTTTATATAAAATGAATATTCTGTAAAAACAATACCGCTAGGAGGTCTAAGCTGGCCACCATTCCTCAAGGGGTAAATAAATTCATTTTGTTTGTAATCATCTTTGGAATTGTTTTCTAAGAAATGCTTGTAGGTTTTAACCCCGTATAGAAATTACCTGCATACGAATTCTAATTCACAGGAAAAATAAAAATGCGAGAGCATAACACATAAAACGCATATACACAGAGATTTCCCACTGGATCTCAACACCGAGACTACCAGCCTGATTTTTCATTATTGTTCCTTTCAATGTTACAATACATATTTATACATGCCGAAGCATCCAATACCATGGAACGAAAGACCATCACGTCCAATACCATGGACCAAAAAACCATCGATCCAATACCATGGACCGAAAAACCATCGTGTCCAAAAAAACATGTGCGAAAATCATGCACAAAACCATAGGTGGGTCCGCCCAACCTAACATAGGGTCCAAAACCAAAATTTTCCCCGGCGCTGCCCCAGACCCCATAAAGTGGGGTTATGGGTACCCCTCAAACCCCCTGTTAACTATGTGGAAAGAATAT